>JAVKPL010005232.1:0-23853 GCA_032173675.1 Gastrolobium villosum | reverse complement strand
ATTTATCTGGTGGTCCTGATGCGCAGAATGCATGGACTGTTAAATGAGGGCACTCTTGGTGTCATAGTGAAATGTTGAGAGAAAAAGTGATGTTATGTTAATGAAGTGGATCTTCTACAGTGTTGAGCATGGTTGCTATAAGTCATGATGGACAATGGATTAGGACTGTACCGAACATGGGTACTGTTATGAATTGAAAGTTTTGTGTTAAAATATGAGAAAGATGTTGGAATCATGTGAGGATGATTATTCTATGGACTAAGACTAATGACTAGTCAAGTGAAATGAGTAAACTGTTGAAAAAAAGAAGAAGAACCATATTGGAAAATTATAGTGCATAGTGCAAAAGCGAGATATAATTAGTATACCATTATGTGTCTATATAAGAATCTGTTTGTCGTTATATACGGATTTGATGTGAATGTGTTTATTTGTGTGGCTATCTCCGTATGGATTATGTTCCCGGAGGTTATTATTATCTTGTATAAGTAATGTAGTGTGAGGTAGAACCTTGTGTTAGTGGGACTGTTAGTACAGCCGTTGGCATGTTACCTCTTCTTGCGTGAATTATAAGGACAGATTCTCTGATTGGTGGGGCATTGCACCTGGGGCCCTTAGGACAGCAAGAGCTCGAGGGGTTAAACCTAAGGATGTTCTTACCCATTGCATCAGAGGATTGTATCTTGTGAGGAACGCAAGAGGTGAATTTGGATAACTGTAAGCGAACAGTAATATGCCTAATATGATGAAATGTGTGAAGTGCCATGAGATGGTAGTTGGAATTATAAAATTGGGCACTCGGAGATGTGCATGAGTGGGTACCAAGTGTGGTAGTATGGAATTGTGGTTTTTCAGAAATTATGAAATGAGTTATTGGATTGTCACCCTATGTGAAGGGAATGGAAAATTGATTAGTGATGATGGAATGAGTCAAAGTTTTATGGAAAGGCTTGTGATGTTGAGATGCTAAGCTAAGTTGGTGGCCTGAGTGGCCAAGGATTTTGATAAGTGATAAATTGCGATGTAGCCAAGTGAGAAGGTGTGATACTAGTTGTTAAATAGAATGGTATTTGGTGAAATAAAAGGTTGATATCTTTACCCTGGTGGTCGAGTTACGGATGGAGCTGTATAGATGCAAAATTATTGTGAGTGATGTGTTGAAAATACACAATGTTAATGTTGTTCTTGGCTAGGTTCCAAGATATATGATTGAGAGTGCTAGTGGTACTTTGAATAGTCCGAGAGATTTGTGTAATCGTCAATATGAAATGATGAAAGTGATGACAAGGATGGATTTAGTTCCTAGTGGCATGATAAATAGGCTTTGAAAATCCCTATGTGATGGGACAGATATGAGAAAAAGATGATGTGTGACCTTGGAGTGATACATACTGGTTAAGTGAAATGATGATGAAGGTGAGGTGTATAGAATGAAATACATGTGGAATTGATAACGTGAGTATGGAACGGTAATTAAAGAAAATTGTTAGTTGAAACCTTAGGCATATTGCCTTAAATGTGAGAAATCAATGGTGGACCTATGTGTCAAGTTTGGAGATGATTAGTTGAAATTGTAAGTATGATCTAGTGTATGAAATTAATGAGTAAATCCATGGATGAAGGCTCGGAATTAGCCGATGTAGAGTATAAATTGTAATGTGTGGTCCATTGAGTACCAGTAAAATGTCTTGAGGAAGTGATTCGCCGTTGTGTTTAGGCGAAAGTTGGTAAACCTGTAGGGTTGGATTTGAAGGTTGAGCACAGGGATGGTGCTTGTTAAAGATGAAATACTAAGATGAAATTGTACGCCGTAGGTTGAGAACATGATAAAAGAAAAATGTGTATATGCGAGTTGTGGCTAAGTGCCAAAAATGGGGATTTATCCCTCAGAAAATAAAAGTGTAGTGAGCGTGAATTAGATGATTACTCGGTGAAGTGCACTGAGGGGCTGTGAGATTCCATAACAGAGTTTAATGTGAAATAAGAAAAATTGGAAAAAATTGATGACGGGAGTTAATACTTCATAGAAATAAAGATCAAAGAAGGAAAATTGTGGCTGTAATGTGTCAGAAAGTAATAGTTGCCTGTGTGGCACAGATTGGACAGAATGTGGTATGATCCTATAAGCGTGATTGTTGATATGTTAATTAGGTGGGAAAACCTGCCAAGAGAAATTATGGGCTATATGTGTGAGGTAGCCGGACTTGTGAAAAGAAATTGAAAAGAAATTGAAAAGAAATTGAAAGAAATTGGCTTGGTAAAGCAGAGAAAGTGCACAACTGTGTGGTGCGCTCCGGTTGTTCACATGTGGTGTCACCGGTTGAGATTGAGATTGGGAAGGACTTGAGGTCTCCCATTGGGCCTTTGAAAGGCAAGACTATTGTGAAATGTGGCAGAAAAGCCAAAAGATGGAAATGTAAGTAATTATTTTGGTGTCCGCACACTGATGAAGCTGCTTGGGGACGGGAGACTGAGATTCTCCGGCTGTATCCCGAGTTAGCATATGTGTATAGTTGATTTTGCGGACAAAATTCCTAAAAGGTGGGGTGAATATAACACCTCGGAAAATTAAATGTGAATTTATTTGATAGAATATGAGTTAGAATTAATGGATTAGTGAAAATCAGAGAAATATGGCCAAAATGGGCAAAAAGGGCAAAATGGTAATTTGCCAAAAACGTAAACCGAGGCATGAAAAATGGAGTTAGAGATTTAATATGACAAAAATAATGCTGGAAATGGAATCAGGGCGGAAAATTGAGTGAATAGGCAAATTTGGGAAAAATTGATGAATAGTGATTTTTAAGTGTTAAATACTGCGGTATGAGTGTACCGATAAGTGTGAAATTTTTATCAATATTTTGAGGAAAGAAAAATATGTCATGGACTGGAAAAATATGTAGATTAAGAATATATGATCAGAATTTTTATCGGGATGAAAGTTAAAACGCGTGTGGGACCCGCGGGTGGTTTAAGTGACTTGAAAGTCACAATTACACAACATTTCTCTCCCCTCCCTCTCTTCTTTCCCGTGAGATGCAGCCTCCATGGCCAAAAGGGCTCCAAAACCTCTTTTCTTTGCAACTTTCTCATTCCTCAACCAAATCAAGTGATCTTTGGCTTGAAATGTGATGCAAACAACCTTCTAAAGCCATTGGTGGTACTCTCAAGCCATGAAACCACCTCCATTGATGCGTTTTTGGGCATGGACAGATCCGAACCATGTTGTGTTCTTGGAGTTTTTGGAGTTTTTGGATCTCCTTTGGATTAGTGAAGCCTTGGTGGTGTTCATACACTTGATGGTGAGTATATTTGTGGTACCTTTGTGGTTGATTTTGTAGATCTAGAAATTATGCTTTGAATCTTTAATCTTAGATGTGTGATGATAGAGAGCTCAAATGGAAAAATGCTATTAGATGAAAATGCCTTAGAATGATGCTTGTAAGCTAGAAATGCTATGATAAATTTTGGTGAAAAAGTTGGATTTTTAACTTAGGAAAATTTGTGAAGATTTCATGAAAATTGGTGTGTGGTGTAATTGGATAATTGAATGATGGACCATTGGTATAGAGTGATAATATGATTATATGATTAGTGTGTGTATTAAAAATGGAATTGAAAACCTCGTAGAACCCTCCTTTGAAGAATTCGAACCATTGAGGGGTTTGGAGGAAAAAATGATGTAAAGGTTGTGAATTTGATGTGGTATGATATAAAATGATGTTTAATTGGATGATGGTATAGTGTGATATAGTGGAATGAGAAGAAAGAATGTGTGATTCATGATGTATTTGGTAATTTGATCTATAAAAGAGATTGAAGTAAAATGAATGATTACTTGAGATTAAATGATTGATTTGTAAATGGTTTGATAATCATGTTGTGGATTATCTAGGTTGCCTCTTTTGGACGCTTTGGAAGCGGGTAAGCTTGGAGCTTACGTATGGAGCATGGGCTCGGTGTTGAGGTAACCTTTGGAACTGGGGTTTAGCCCTTGTGTGCTCCACCACACCTAGTGGAAGGTTGTGGTTGGATTATGTGTTTATGGCATTGTGTGATTATGTGCTTGTGTGCATATTGCTTGGATTGTATGAAAAATTGTTTGGTCACTGGCCAGTTGACGTGTGTTGGGTTTGGACATCCGCTGGATCATTTCGATGGCGAAGTGCCAGTTGGGATGCCATGGGGTCGACTCATGGGAGCGACACCGGGATGAGCCAAACGGGGGACATCCGCCGGATAGGTCTCTTGAGGAGTTCCGGTTGGGTTGGCCATGGAGTTTTCTCAACCATGGGAGAAGCTCTAGGATTGTCTCGGGAGTTATATGATGGAGCCTTGAACATGAATCCATGCGTGGATGTTCTTGGGTTGTCTCCAGTTGGTTGGTGATATTGTATTGCTTGCATATTACATGATGTTATATTTGCACATTGAGTGAGCCATGGGGTGGAGAAACCTCCAGGGCCCTTGGTTTACTGAGATATATTTATATATCTCACCCCGTGTTTTGGGGCATCATTTCAGGTCAGGTTGAGCCTGGAAGAGTGGAGCATGAGGTGCATATTGGAGGCACCATGTGATGAGCATTGGATTGGGACACACATTGCATATGTTTTATGCTTTAGACTTAGATCATGAACTTGTGCATGTTGAAAATGCCATGCCTTTGTATGTTCATGACTACATGTTGAATTCTTTCAATTTGATGTATATGTAGGACTTTAGTATCTATTGTATATTTGAGTGAGCATGGGACTTGTCCATTGCCACATTCATTGTATTGAAGCCTTGGCAAATATGTTGTAAAATGGTCCATATTTGGATGTAAAATGGCCATTATATTAAAGACTTTGTAAATGATGCATAATTGAATGAGAATGCATCTTTGATGGGCCTAGTGCCTACATTAGAGTATGTTTAAGTGTTGTGTGGAGTACTAAGGTGTTTGGGATGGATTACACAACCCTTCTTGGGCTTAAAATGCTGTAATCTGTCACTTTTGCTGCATAGTAATCGATTACCCAAGCATGGTAATCGATTACCATGCAACAGGGGACGAAATTTGGCTACTGTCTTCACTGGTAATCGATTACTGAGGCTTGGTAATCGATTACCATGTGAGGTAATCGATTACCCAAGGTTGGTAATCGATTACCAGAACAGGGGAGGTGAAAATTTAGCTACTGTCTCGTTTTTGACAGGTGGTAATCGATTACCACCCACTGGTAATCGATTACCACAGTGTAAATTTTGGAAATTTAAGTTTTTTTTTTAGACTAAAAGAAAGGGGTTCATCTTGATGGGTAGAACTCCACATGGTACGTGGTTTGAAACCACGCGTAACTAATGTAAAGGGGTAGAACATGGTAAGATATGAAAGTAATTTAATGAGTTTAAAGGAGTTGAATAAAAAGAAAGATTAGTGATGTTAGTAAACTGTATGCTTCCGCGTATGGCATTTACAATTATAGTGTTGTTTTAATTGGTTACGGAAAAGGTTATGGATATGAAAAGAGAATATGATAAAAGAAAAAAAAATTTGCCCGTAATTTAATTAACCCAATTACTGTGATTGTAACTGCGCTTAATATCATAATCAATGTTAACAATACCGGTACGTAACGGGCTGTTACATTTTATGGTATCAGAGCAGTTTCTTTAGGGAACTCTGATGATTGTATAAGTGAGGTGAGTGCTGTATAGTTGTACGTAGACACTTATTGACTGCTACACATGTGATTCCTTAGTTTGGGCCTGATCAACCCATTTCTTCGTGTTCAATGTGTGGTCAGTATAAGATGCCTTCGTGACAACCCTGGAGCACCAATGCCAGTCCTTAGGCTAAGGTGGTGGGTGCAGTGTTGACTGCCCCACGAATGGATATGTTAGTAAGTAAATTTGATGTCATTGAGGACTTAGTGAGAATGAATTGATATAAGATGTATAACCATTTTGGGTAGAATGCTACCATAGTTGAATATGTGGTCTTATGGTGAGTAAGAATGATTGAATTGAGTTGATATTGGTATGGTGATGTTGGTAGTCTTTCCTAATGTATGGGGAGTTAGAACAATTGAGTATATGTGGGAATTAGTGGTATATCTTTGACATGGTGAGGAATTGGAACCCCGATGAATTCGTGAAGATTTGAATATGAGTGTTTAGATGTAATGTGGGTACCTTAGGGTAAAATAATAAGGTTGTAAGACCCTTGATGAGGGCGTACACATGGATGACTTAAGATGCTTGGATGAAGAAATAAATTGAAGTTTCAAAATTTGGATTGAGGAGTGTGAGTAACTTAAAAGAACTATGGAAATGATGTGTTGGATAAATTCAATGTTGAAAGTGGGACTTTAGTCCATGATGAGTTAATGTTGGCTTAATCTAAGTGAGGATATCATATGTGTAGAAAGTAAAATATAAGAAGTTGAGGAAATTGCCATGTAAGGCATTGGATGAATTTGATTGAAAGTATGAGAGTCCATAAGTTAAGGACGGGTGGACTTGACAAATGTGAAGTGAGAAAACATAACTGAGTGTGGTGTAGTAATGGTACTAATATGCTTCCATAATGTTGTGGAGCATTGCAAATTGGATGATATGGCTAAGTGCTAATATGTGAATAAGTATATATATATATTTTGTGAAGGCCGGGGTGCCTAAATGTATATTTGTGTTGTTTTGGGTTAGTAAACTCGTGGGTAAAAGAAAAATTTTACAACTGAAATTCCCTATGATGGGAAAGGTTTGAAGAGATTGTCTCTTTGGAGTGTCATTGGACGCTCAATTTGGTATGGGATTCATGATGGAGTCCCGGTGTGCAAGTTATACCATGGCACACATGTTGGTAGTAATGTGACGATTAATATTGTCCTGAGTTTCCTTGTGGATTGAATCCTAAGAGGTGTTGCTCTTGGAAGTCCCAGGCGAGCGCTGCTCGAAATTGGAATTTATCTGGTGGTCCTGATGCGCAGAATGCATGGACTGTTAAATGAGGGCACTCTTGGTGTCATAGTGAAATGTTGAGAGAAAAAGTGATGTTATGTTAATGAAGTGGATCTTCTACAGTGTTGAGCATGGTTGCTATAAGTCATGATGGACAATGGATTAGGACTGTACCGAACATGGGTACTGTTATGAATTGAAAGTTTTGTGTCAAAATATGAGAAAGATGTTGGAATCATGTGAGGATGATTATTCTATGGACTAAGACTAATGACTAGTCAAGTGAAATGAGTAAACTGTTGAAAAAAAAAGAACCATATTGGAAAATTATAGTGCATAGTGCAAAAGCGAGATATAATTAGTATACCATTATGTGTCTATATAAGAATCTGTTTGTCGTTATATACGGATTTGATGTGAATGTGTTTATTTGTGTGGCTATCTCCGTATGGATTATGTTCCCGGAGGTTATTATTATCTTGTATAAGTAATGTAGTGTGAGGTAGAACCTTGTGTTAGTGGGACTGTTAGTACAGCCGTTGGCATGTTACCTCTTCTTGCGTGAATTATAAGGACAGATTCTCTGATTGGTGGGGCATTGCACCTGGGGCCCTTAGGACAGCAAGAGCTCGAGGGGTTAAACCTAAGGATGTTCTTACCCATTGCATCAGAGGATTGTATCTTGTGAGGAACGCAAGAGGTGAATTTGGATAACTGTAAGCGAACAGTAATATGCCTAATATGATGAAATGTGTGAAGTGCCATGAGATGGTAGTTGGAATTATAAAATTGGGCACTCGGAGATGTGCATGAGTGGGTACCAAGTGTGGTAGTATGGAATTGTGGTTTTTCAGAAATTATGAAATGAGTTATTGGATTGTCACCCTATGTGAAGGGAATGGAAAATTGATTAGTGATGATGGAATGAGTCAAAGTTTTATGGAAAGGCTTGTGATGTTGAGATGCTAAGCTAAGTTGGTGGCCTGAGTGGCCAAGGATTTTGATAAGTGATAAATTGCGATGTAGCCAAGTGAGAAGGTGTGATACTAGTTGTTAAATAGAATGGTATTTGGTGAAATAAAAGGTTGATATCTTTACCCTGGTGGTCGAGTTACGGATGGAGCTGTATAGATGCAAAATTATTGTGAGTGATGTGTTGAAAATACACAATGTTAATGTTGTTCTTGGCTAGGTTCCAAGATATATGATTGAGAGTGCTAGTGGTACTTTGAATAGTCCGAGAGATTTGTGTAATCGTCAATATGAAATGATGAAAGTGATGACAAGGATGGATTTAGTTCCTAGTGGCATGATAAATAGGCTTTGAAAATCCCTATGTGATGGGACAGATATGAGAAAAAGATGATGTGTGACCTTGGAGTGATACATACTGGTTAAGTGAAATGATGATGAAGGTGAGGTGTATAGAATGAAATACATGTGGAATTGATAACGTGAGTATGGAACGGTAATTAAAGAAAATTGTTAGTTGAAACCTTAGGCATATTGCCTTAAATGTGAGAAATCAATGATGGACCTATGTGTCAAGTTTGGAGATGATTAGTTGAAATTGTAAGTATGATCTAGTGTATGAAATTAATGAGTAAATCCATGGATGAAGGCTTTGAATTAGCCGATGTAGAGTATAAATTGTAATGTGTGGTCCATTGAGTACCAGTAAAATGTCTTGAGGAAGTGATTCGCCGTTGTGTTTAGGCGAAAGTTGGTAAACCTGTAGGGTTGGATTTGAAGGTTGAGCACAGGGATGGTGCTTGTTAAAGATAAAATACTAAGATGAAATTGTACGTTGTAGGTTAAGAACATGAGAAAAGAAAAATGTGTATATGCGAGTTGTGGCTAAGTGCCAAAAATGGGGATTTATCCCTCAGAAAATAAAAGTATAGTGAGTGTGAATTAGATGATTACTCGGTGAATTGCACTGAGGGGCTGTGAGATTCCATAATAGTGTTTAATGTGGAATAAGAAATGTGAAAAAGAATGATGACAAGAGTTAATACTCCATAGAAATAAAGATCAAAGAAGGAAAATCGTGGTTGTAGTGTGTCAGAAAGTAGTAGTTGCCTGTGTGGCACAGACTGAACAGAACGTGATATGACCTTATGGGTATAGTTATTGATACATTAACTAGGTAGGAAAACCTGCCAAGAGAAATTATGGGATATATGTGCTAGGTAGTCTGACATAAAAGAAATTGAAAAGCAATTGGCTTGGTAAAGCGGAGAAAGTGCACAACTGCGTGGTGCGCTCCGGTTGTTCACATGTGGTGTCACCGGTTGAGATTGAAATTGGGAAGGACTTGAAGTCTCCCATTCGGCCTTTGAAATGCAAGGCCATTGCGAAATGTGGCTGAAAAGCCAGAAAGGTAAATACCTATTTTGTTGTCCGCACACTTGATGAAGCTACTTGGGGTCGGGAGACTGAGATTCTCCGGCTGTATCCTGAGTTAGCATATTGGTATAGTTGATTTTGCGGACAAAATTCCTAAAAGGTGGGGTGAATATAACACCTCGGAAAATTAAATGTGAATTTATTTGATAAAATGTGAGTTAGAATGGAAGGATTAGTGAAAATCAGAGAATTATGGCCAAAATGGGCAAAAAGGGCAAAATGGTAAATTGCCAAAAACGTAAACCGAGGCATGAAAAATGGAATTAGAGATTTAATATGACAAAAATAATGCTGAAAATGGAATCATGGCGGAAAATTGAGTGAATAGGCAAAATTGTGAAAAAGTGATGAATAGTGACTTTTTAAGTGAAAGATACTGCGGTACGAGTGTACCGATAAGTGCGAAATTTTTATGAGTATTTTGAGGAAAGAAAAATATGACATGGACTGGAAAAATATGAAGATTAGGAATTTATGATCAGAATTTTTATCGGGATGAAAGTTAGATCGCGTGTGGGACCCGCGGGGCCAAAACCCACTTGACCCCACGCCTCCCTCCTCCTTTTCTTCTTCCTCTTTTCTTCTTTCTCCCATGCCTTCCTCCTTCCATTGAAGAAAAGAACCCATTTCTTCCTTTCTTCACTTTGAGAGCATTTCTTCACCAAATCCTTTGATTTTGGTGTTGAAATTTATTGTAAACAACCTTCTAAAGCCATTGGTGGTACTCTTAAGCCATGAAACCACCTCCTTTGGGCGTTTTTGGGCATGGACAGATCCGAACCATGTTGTGTTCTTGGAGTTTTTGGATCTCCTTTGGATTGATGGAGCCTTGGTGGTGTTCATACACTAGATGGTGAGTATATTTGTGGTATCTTTGTGGTTGATTTTGTAGATCTAGAAATTATGCTTTGAATCTTTAATTTTAGATGTGTGATGATAGAGAGCTCAAATGGAAAAATGCTATTAGATGAAAATGCCTTAGAATGATGCTTGAAAGCTAGAAATGCTATGATAAATTTTGGTGAAAAAGTTGGGTTTTAACTTAGGAAAATTTGTGGAAATTTCATGAAAATTGTTATGTGGTGTAATTGAATAATTGAATGATGGACCATTGGTATAGGTTGATAATGTGGTTATATGATTAGTGTGTGTGTTAAAATGGAATTGAAAACCTTGTAGAATCAACCTTTGAGGAATTCGAACCATAGAGGGATTTGGAGGAAAAATGATGTAAAAGTTGTGTAATTGAGATTGTATGATATAAAATGATGTTTAATTGGATGATGGTATAGTGTGATATAGTGGAATGAGAAGAAAGAATGTGTGATTCATGATGTATTTGGTAATTTGATCTATAAAAGATATTGAAGTAAAATGAATGGTTACTTGAGATTAAATGATTGATATGGAAATGGTTTGATAATCGTGTTGTGGATTATCTAGGTTGCCTCTTTTGGACGCTTTGGAAGCGGGTAAGCTTGGAGCTTACGTATGGAGCATGGGCTCGGTGTTGAGGTAACCTTCGGAACTGGGGTTTAGTCCCTTGTGTGCTCCACCACACCTAGTGGATGGTTGTGGTTGGATTTTGTGTCATTGGACATTGTGTGATTATGTGTGGTCATGCTTTATTGCATGATATGTTTGAAATTGTTTGGTCACTGGCCAGTTGACGTGTGGAGTTTGGACATTCGCTGGTTTCATTCTGTGTGAGAATGCCAGTCGGGTTTTGCCGTGGGGTCGACTCTGGGAGCGGCACCAGGATGATCCAAACGTGGGACATCCGCCGGATAGGGCTCATGAGGAGTTCCGGTTGGGTTTTGCCATGGAGTCTTCTCAACCATGGGAGAGGCGCCAGGATTGTCTCGGGAGTTATATGATGGAGTCCTTGAGCATAAATCCAATTGTGGATGTTCTCGGTTTGTCTCCAGTTGGTGGGTGATATTGTATGTCATGCATTTTACATTAATGTCATTGTTGCACATTGAGTGAGCCATGGGGTGGAGAAGCCTCCAGGGCCCTTGGTTTACTGAGATATATTTATATATCTCACCCCGTGTTTGGGGCATCATTTCAGGTTAGGTTGAACCTGGAAGAGTGGAGCATGAGGTGCATATTGGAGGCACCATGTGATGAGTATTGGATTGGGACATGCCTGCACATGTTTAATGCTTTAGACTTAGATCATGAACTTGTGCATGTTGAAAATGCCATGCCTTGTATGTTCATGACTACATGTTGAATCCTTTCAATTTGATGTATATGTAGGACTTTAGTATCTATTGTATATTTGAGTGAGCATGGGACTTGTCCATTGCCACATTCATTGTATTTGAAGCCTTGGCAAAAATGTTGTAAAATGGTCCATATTTGATGTAAAATGGCCATTATATTAAAGACTTTGTAAATGATGCATAATTGAATGAAAATGCATGTTTGAAGGGCCTAGTGCCTACATTAGAGTATGTTTAAGTGTCGTGTGGAGTACTAAGGTGTTAGGGATGGAGTACACAACCCTTCTTGGGCTTAAAATACTGTAATCTGTCACTTTTACTGCATAGTAATCGATTACCCAAGCATGGTAATCGATTACCATGCAACAGGGGACGAAATTTGGTTACTGTCTTCACTGGTAATCGATTACTAAGGCTTGGTAATCGATTACCATGTGAGGTAATCGATTACCCAAGGTTGGTAATCGATTACCAGAGCAGAGGAGGTGAAAATTTAGCTACTGTCTCATTTTTGACAGGTGGTAATCGATTACCACCCACTGGTAATCGATTACCACAGTGCAATTTTTGAAAATTTAAGTTTTTCTAGACTAAAAGAAAGGGGTTTAACTTGTTGGGTAGAACTCCAAATGGTACGTGGTTTGAAACCACGCGTAACTAATGTAAAAGGGTAGAACATGGTAAGATATGAAAGTAATTTGATGAGTTTAAATGAGTTGAATAAAAAGAAAGATTAGTGATGTTAGTAAGCTGTATGCTTCCGCGTATTGCATTTACAATTATAGTGTTGTTTTAATTGATTACGGAAAAAGGGCTATTGTTAAGAAAAGGAATATGATAAAAGAAAAAAGTTGCCCGTAATTTAATTAACCCAATTACTGTGATTGTAACTGCGCTTAATATCATAATCAATGTTAACAATACCGATACGTAACGGGCTGTTACATGCCCCAAGGCGTTGTTGGTCCTTGTGTGTGCCACCCATTGGATTTTTCTGAATTTTAGGTATAATTATAGTGTTAAACAGCTTATGCAAAATTGGGGATTTTAGGAAATACAAAGAAACTCTGGCGAATTTTCTGTAGAATTGTACTTATGTGGGTGTAGACGTATTCCTACATTTCTCTGGCCATTAGATTTTATAAGCACACATGGCATGAATAAATAATTTGCTGCACTGCATAGTTTTGGAACTTATATTGTAAATACTGTTTTTGAACTTATATTACACATGTAAGTGAGGTTGGGGTGGAAGATCCTTGAGGACCCCTTGTCTTACTGAGATTTCTTGTTTAGAGATCTCACCCCACGTTTAGGGACGCTTATTTCAGGATCAGGTAATGTTGAGGGCTCAGGTGGCAGGAGGCCAGAGCTGAGTTGATGTTATTATGACATGCTGGCATGCTGGATGTTGACTGCTGTTATGTTTTTCCCGCTTTGATCTTTATGTTATGTTAAGACTGTTTTGGGCATTGTTGCCTTATTTGGTGAGCATAGGGTTTGTCCATGCCACATGGTTTTGTTATTGTCTTTTATTTTAAGTTGTAATTAAAGTATCAGGATTTTGAGCCAGGCTATGTGTTGTAGTCCTGTGGCTTTAGATACTCATATTATATCTATATATGAGAAATTTCAATTAGTTGTCTTGCAATTTACATACAGGCAGTATTTTATGAAATTGATTAAGTAATCAAGTTGGCTATGGTTAATGACGTCATAATTGAATAAAAAAAAGTTATTCCGCATTTTAATTAAGCGTGGCTTAATACGATAGTATGATAACAATCCGGGTTAACACGGGCTGTTACATTTTATGGTATCAGAGCACTTTCTAGGGAAAAGCCTGTATGTATTGCAATAACTTAGGATGTTTCGTTGCGTGTCTACTTGGTGTTCTTTCTGATTGGTGTGTATTATGCTAATGCATATGTGACCACATGGCGTGGGCCTAATCAACTCATTCTTTGTGTAACTTGTGCAGAGTCATGGTGCCACCAAGGAGGAACCCTAGTACGAGTGAGGATCAATCGGATCCTATCCTGGCTGCATTAGCTGAGATGCAGGCGGCCCGACTAGCCGACCAGGAGGCCACGAGGTTGGCAAACCAGGCGATGCTGGACGCTATCAGAGAGGCGAACCGGCGAGCCACTGCTGAGGTTCTGGAGGAGAACCGGATGGCCAACATGACTATGATGAGGGTCATGTTGGAGGAGTTGAGGGCTGGTCCTGCTGCTAGCCAGTGTCTTCCACCACCTCCACCGCCGCCACCGCCTCCACCTCCCCCTAGTCAACAGGAGGACACCCAGAGTCAGATGGGTGAGGGCAGTCATTTGACGGGGGCTTTGCAAACCATCCCCGTATTTGCTGAGGATCGTGACGAGATCGACCGCAGGCTGAATGCTTTCCGCAAGCATAAGCCACCTTCTTTCGACGGATCTTATGATCCCATTGCTGCTGCCAGATGGTTACAGGCGTTGGACAAGATCTTCAGGATCATGCAGTGTAGCGATCCGCAGAAGCTGATGTTTGCCACTTACATGTTGGAGGGCGAGGCCCATGAGTGGTGGACTAACATTTCTCACATCTACGAGATGCAGGGCCGTGTGATGACGTGGTCGTTCTTTGAGGAGTGTTTTCTGGGTCAGTACTTTCCTTATGACTCTCAGGAGAGGAAACAGGGAGAGTTTGACCGGTTGGTGCAGGGCTCGTTGTCTGTGGACGAGTATCTGGCCAAGTTTAATGAGTTGGTCAAGTTTGCTCATTTCCGTATGGCGAGACCGACTCCTGTTTTTCTTGCCGCTAAGTTCCGGAGGGGACTTAATGAGGACATTGCTGGACATCTTGCTGGTTCTGCTTCGAGAGACTTCGGAGCTTTAGTACAGCAGTGCCGCGACATTGAGGACTACTGTCGTGCGTGTCAGGCCAAGAAGGCCAAGATTGAGGTGCCACAGGGTACTGGCGGTTCCGCTTCCTGGAGAGACAGGAAGCTTGGAAACAAGGGCAAGGGCAAACAGTTGGCGCCCGACGGCGAGAGTTGCTGCAGTGCAGGCTGTGCCATTGCAGATGGTTCCTACTGGGGCACCAGCCGTGCCACCTACTACGGGGAGAGTATACACACTTGATCATCAGCAGTCGGACAGAGCTCTGAACCTGGTCAGAGGTACTGTTACCATTAGTGGTTCAGCTATTGACGTATTGTTTGATTCCGGGGCAACGCATTCTTTTGTTGCTACCCTTATTGCTGTGGGGCTTGAGTTGCCTAGTGACGTGCTTTTTCCACCGATGCGGGTGACCACCGCCACCGGAGAAAAATGTTTGACCTCCACTGTTCACCGCGATGTAGCGTTTCAGTGGGATGGCCGTGACTTCTCGGTAGATCTGATAGGATTGCCGATGGCCAACCTGGAGATTATTCTGGGCATGGATTGGTTGTCCAGAAACTGTGCATTGATTGATTGCTGTGCCAAGAGAGTGGTGATGTCTCCGGGTGGGTCCACAACCAGTTCCTCACCGTTCATTTCAGTCCTGCAGGCTAGGAGGGCCTTGAGAGCAGGGGCATTTGGCTATGTTATGCTGGGAGGTTTGGTGAGTGGGACACAGGAGGATCTCACTAGCATTCCTGTGGTGAGGGAATTCCTCGAGGTATTTCCTGAGGAGATTCCTGAGTTTCCACCACAGAGGGAGATAGAGTTCTCCATTGACTTATTGCCTGGTGTGGGGCCTATTTCACTAGCTCCATACCGGATGTCGCCACCAGAGTTGGCTGAGCTGAAGAAGCATATTGAGGAGCTTTCAGCGAAAGATTTCATTCGGCCGAGTGTGTCTCCCTGGGGAGCACCGGTCATTTTTGTGAAAAAGAAATATGGGACCATGCGGTTGTGTACCGACTACAGACAGTTGAACAAGGTGACAATCAAGAACAAGTATCCCCTTCCACGCATTGATGATTTGCTGGATCAGCTCAGGGGTGCTTGCATGTATTCCAAGATTGATCTCCGGTCCGGTTACCATCAGATACGGGTAAAGCCGGAGGATGTCCCAAAGACAACGTTTCGCTCGAGGTACGGGCATTATGAGTACTTGGTGATCCCGTTCGGACTCACCAATGCACCCTCAGTGTTCATGGACTACATGAACAGGATCTTCCAGCCGTACCTGGATCAGTTTGTGATCGTCTTCATTGACGACATCTTGATTTACTCCAAGACAGAGGAGGAGCATGCTGAGCACTTGAAGATTGTTTTGCAAGTGTTGAAAGAGAAAAAGCTTTATGCTAAGCCGTCAAAATGTGAGTTTTGGCTCAAGGCGGTGAAATTTCTGGGTCATGTGATTTCCGCTGATGGAGTTGCAGTTGATCCTAACAAGATTGAGGCCGTGATGGATTGGAGAGGCCCAAGATGGTTACAGAAGTGAGAAGCTTCTTGGGTTTGGCTGGGTACTACAGGAGGTTCATAGAGGGATTCTCCAAGATGGTGCTACCGATGACCCGCCTTACCCGAAAGGGGACTCCATTCGTGTGGACACATGAGTGTGAGGAGTGCTTCCAGGAGTTGAAGGAGAGACTGACTACTGCTCCTGTGTTAGTCCTTCCTGATCCTGTGGAGCAGTTTGAGTTATACTGCGATGCCTCTGGTAAAGGGCTAGGCTGTGTGTTGATGCAGAAAGGGAAAGTTGTTGCTTATGCTTCAAGATAGTTGAAACCTCATGAGGAGAACTACCCAACTCACGACTTGGAGTTGGCAGCCATTGTTTTTGCTTTCAAGATTTGGAGGCATTACCTGTTCGGCATGAAGTTTGCTGTATTCAGTGACCACAAGAGTCTGAAATATCTGTTTGACCAGAAGGAGTTGAACATGAGACAGCGGAGATGGATGGAGTTCTTGAAGGACTACGATTTTGAGCTGAGGTACCATCCTGGCAAGGCCAATGTGGTAGCCGATGCTTTGAGTCGGAAATCCGTGAGCTTATCCAGCTTGATGATGAGCGACTACGAGGTGATCGAAAAGTTCAGAGACTTGAGAGTGAACTCCTTGTTTGGGGGCGCACTGCTTGAGATGGAAACAGCATAAGTGATAAATGAGCTGATGGAAAAGATTAAAGAGGCGCAAGTGCAAAGAGAGTGCCTTGATTGTGTGAAGAACCAGGACGGTGTGTCTTGGAATGAGGATGGATTGCTGCTGTTCCAGAAGAGGATTGTTATTCCTCGAGGGCCATTGACCGAGGAGGTTATGGCAGAGGCTCATAAGGGCCGGTTTACTATCCACCCTGGTGCTACAAAAATGTACCAGGACTTAAAGAGAAATTTTTGGTGGCCGGGCATGAAGAAGGACATAGCGGTTTACGTATCCAAGTGCCTTATATGTCAGAAAGTAAAGATTGAGCACCAGAAACCGTCTGGTAAACTTCAACCTCTTGAGATTCCACAGTGGAAGTGGGAGAGTATTTCCATGGACTTCGTGGTGGGATTGCCTAAGACTCAGGCTGGTTGTGACTCTATCTGGGTCATTGTGGACAGATTGACCAAGTCTGCCCACTTTCTTCTAGTAAAGGTGAGCTTCACTACAAAGCAGTTGGCCAAGCTATATGTCCGCGAGATTGTGAGGCTTCACGGGGTGCCCGAGAGTATCATCAGTGATAGGGACCCGAAGTTCACATCTCGGTTCTGGGAGGCGCTGCAGGAGGCTTTTAGAGAAACTGGGGAATATAGGGCTACAAATACGACAAGCGGGAATGGTAGCTACCAATACCACGCAATGTCCTCGGCTATAAGCCTATGGGTACTACCCCTGGCGTGTTCCAAGAACAACCCACCAAGGTACCCCTTCCAACCATATACACCCGAGACTTCCTAGTGTGCTCCTATCCGGATTACACACCACGACCCTGGGTCAACTGGAACTCCTTCTCGGAGACCTATCCAGTGAAAGTCCGGAAACTTTCCCGAAGGCTAAACTATCAACTGGCCAGTGATCCTGTACATATAGTACCCTCATAAATGCTAATGCATGCTTATGCTATTCTACACTACTCATACACACTTCCTACCGTTGCCATCAACTAGCAAGGTGGAACAGAAAAGGGGAACAAGCCCCAGTACCAAGAGGTTACCTTAAATATTAATCCAATAAGCTCCGCAGCAGCTTAATCCACAGCTTGGTACACAACGGAATGCCTACATAGAGGACATATCCAATCACTTAAAAATTCAAGCAACACATGAAATTTCACAATTATACATGTGTTAACCCATTCACTTACCTCAATCCACTTGGTCCATGACCAAGGGCAGACCACTCTTTCACTGTTCCGGGTTTAAATCCACGTACGGCAACCTATACAACCAAGTATAGCCGTCAGTTTCAGTCAAATTATGACAAAACGCAAAAACGTCAAAAATCCTCCCCACCACATGGATGGTTCGGCCAACATAGTGTAATTTTAGGATTTATTTTTCTAAATTTTCTTTCTCATTTTATTACACTTCCTTAGGTTACTGAAAGGCTAGTTCAATCGCCATTTTTCTGTTTTACGACTTTTACGCATCGTTTCGCGAAATATCTCACTCTAGGCTCATTAGGCCAATTTCACCACTTATTGTTTTTGCATTGATCCTTCCACATGTCAATCACCACACAACCCTACTAATTACATTTTCAACACACAACCCTACTAATTACCTTTTCAACACACAACACATCACTAAAATTTTCCAAAACATCCATTCCCCAATTTACCTCAAATGGCTGAATTCTCACTAGTTCACATACAATGAATTTCCATCAATTTTAACCACTCCACACCTCATATAATCCTATTATATCATCATACAATCATACGACCACTCACCAATACACTCCTAACACATTTTCAAAGTTCAAAGTCTTGACACCTCAAAATTTTACTAAGTTAAAAATCAACATTTTTCACCAAAATTTTTTATAGCATTTCTAACTTTAATACATCATTCTAATGCATTATCCTCTAATAGACATTTTCCATTTGAGCTCTCTAACACAACACATAACAAAATCCCTCTTTAGGGTCAAAATCCAAATTAAAAATCAACCAATGAAATGTTGAAATAACTCACCCAAATGCAAGGTATATGGCTCCTCCTAAGCATACTCCACCATTGGAGCATGAAAAAGCTTCATTAAAAAAAATACTTTTTCCAATTTACCAAATTGTCTGCCACTATTACAAGTTGAATTTAAAAAATTAAATCGAAATATTTAAAAAATGAAATTTCAAAAATGAATTCGAAATCAAATTTTGAAATTTTAAATCTAAATCATTTATTTTAAAAAAAAACTGGTCATTCCAATGTAGAAATCATGATCAGTTTGAATTTGAAATTTGAAAAGAGCCTCTCAATTCAAATTTAGAAATCATCATTAATGTCTGACATGAAACAGTTGAGTGGGGCACTGAATGAGGATTGAGACTTTTTTCTATTTGTTCGTATTTTACAATTTTAAAATGTTAAACGATACATATAGATGCATGTGCCCAACATTTTCCAAGGAAAAGGTAGTGGGATTTAATTGCATTGAAAAGGTGAACTGATATAAAAGCTTCACCATTTTTTCACAAAAATAAATTAATAACGTTTTTGATTAAAATTAATTGAAAAATATTTTTAAAATATTTTATTTTTATTAAAAAAGTTTCTAAAAAAGGAAAAAAATCAAAATGAAGCAGTGTGAACATAAAGCTCATATTGCTTGAGAAGAGGACATATCAGCAAATGAATTATGATGACGTCAAAGTATGGAACCTTTAACCTTATAAATGCGTATTATAGTGAATGTTAATTAAATCATGAATGGAAACCTTATGATATGAGCCAAGTGGGAGAATGTAAATTATTTGTGTCTCATGTGTAATGTGTGTCAATTGGTTTAATTAATAATAAAAGAGGTTTTATGGTAATTGATGTTTCGCATTAATGGTAATTGACGTTTTGACGTTTTCATTATGGTAACGTTTCGTATTAAAGATAATTGACGTTTTGACGTTTTACATTATGGTAACGTTTTGCTTTAATGGTAATTAATGTTTTGCATTAATTGTAATTGGCGTTTTAACATTTTGCATTATGGTAACGTTTTGCATTAATGGTAATCGACGTTTCGCATTAACGGTAATTGACGTTTTGACGTTTCACATTAATGGGAAGTTACTGGGAGTAATTTAAAACTCCGTAACTGGTGACGTGGTTCAGTTATATAAAGAAAAAAATGGCGAGTCTCTGATTATGATTATCTCTCAGAATTCTCTCCTTCATGGTCTACCCATAAAAGTCGTATCAGATCCCTGTCATAGACGATACAAGAAAAGCAGAGGGTAAAGATTCTGAGAAATTATCTTCCATCGTCAAAGTTCTTCCGCACTAATAGAGAAAGGTACACTCTTTTGTGAGAATCATGATCTTTAAAGATCGTGTATCATGTTCTTGAATGTAGAATATTGAACATGAATTATTGAATTGCTGATGAATTACTTACATAGGAAACTATAGTATATTTTATATTAAATTTATTTGATGTGATTCAAATCTTCATGTAACGTAATCCTAATCGTTAAAGAGTTATAGGTTATATTTAATTTGATAGATGTAATCCTAATTGTTAAAGAGTTATATGTTATATTTAATTTGGTAGGTGTAATCCTAATCACTAGAGAGTCAATGGTTAGACTTAGCGTTATATGAATATTTGTTTGATGTGATCTCGATGCTTAAAAAACTATAGTATGTTTTATAATAAATTTATTTGATGTGATTCAAATCTTCATGTAACGTAGGGGTGTTCATAAACCGATCCAAACCGCAAAAACTGAACCGAAAAACCGAGAACCGAAATAACCGAAAACCAAAAAACCGAAAACCTAAAAAAATAGAAAAAATTTACTGGATTGGATCGGTTTTTGATTTTGATGTGGAAAACCGATCCAATCCAAACCGAACCAAACTTTTTATTTTACCAAATTATACCTATCCCAAATAATAGCCGGCCCAAATTTTTAAACCCACCCGTTCGTTAGCCCATTAGTTTTTTTTTTTTTGGTATATAGCCCATTAGTTTTAAACCCACCCAAAGTTCTAAACCTAATCCATCCAAACTCACAAGTGGCATCTGAGTCTTGCCATCCTCTCAGTCTCTCACTCTTCTCAGTCATTCACGCTCTGGCACCAGTAGCATATCTCTTTCTTCTCAAAAATCAACGTTTGTCTCTTCCGTTAAACATATAACAAAGGTACTGTAACACTTGATTTTATTTGCATCAAGGGCATGATAAAGGTATAGCAAAGCAGATTTCTAAATTTCTTCCCGTTATTCGTGTGATGAAGCAATAGTATTCACCTTTGGATCTATGTGTAAGAGTTAAGATGTTTTGGACTGATTGATCCTACCTGCCATAAAATCCGTACACCAACTTTTGATATCCACAAAATTGGAAGAAAGATACTACTGAATGTCATTGGTATATTCACTATTCTGATCAACGTGTAGATCTTATAATGATGTCAGATGATAAATTTTGGGATGAACTCTGGTCTCTTTGAGCCTTTAACTGATGTACAAGACATGTGAACCAATTCTGATCAACGTTTGAAATGTTTTGAAACATCGTCATTTTTTTCTGAAAATAATTCTTTTAAGTTTTGGCTTTTTGGCTTTTCAAAAAACTTTAAACCGATACAATCCAAACCGAAAAAAATTGGATCGGATTTGAAAAAAAATTCAAACCGATCGGATGATGTAATGACCAAACCGAAGGAATTGGATCAGATGGTTTTTTGCTTCAAAACCGATCCAATCCAGACCGCGAACACCCCTAATGTAACGTAATCCTAATCGTTAAAGAGTTATAGGTTATATCTAATTTGGTAGATGTAGTCCTAATCGTTAAAGAGTTATAGGTTATATTTAATTTGGTAGATGTAATCCTAATCCCTAGATAGTCATAGGTTATATTTAATTTGGTAGATGTAATCCTAATCCTTAAGAAATGTTATGATGTTTTCATATATTATATGTAACCCTTAGGGTATTTAAATAAAATTATTTTAACCTCTAGAAATTAATTGGATTAATTATTGGATTTTGGATTTACTCTAATAGATATGAATATTTGAATTATAACATGATGATTGGATTTGGATTTTACTCTTGAAATTCTAATTTCGAAAATTACAATATGATGATTGGATTTGGGTTTTACTCTTTGAATTTTGATTTAGAAAATTATGATAAGATGATTGAATTTGGGTTTTACTCTTTGAATTCTGATTTAGAAAATTATAATATGATGATTGGATTTGGGTTTTACTATTTGAATTTTGATTTGGAAAATTATGATATGATGATTGGATTTGGGTTTTACTATAGTAGATGTTGAATATGAATATTATGATATTCTTGGCTAATGGATTTGAAAATTGTGATGATATTGAAATATTGAATTTGGAAATTATGATGATATTGAAATATTGAACTTGGAAATTATACTATTGTAAACTACTTGAGGAAATTTTTCAATTATCAGAATTGTTACAAGATTGAATTGATTGTATGTGATTAAATAAATTAATCACAGAACTCGCATTTTAATCGATAAGCTGCATTTTGCGTATTTCTATCTTGTTATTTTTATTTTCTTCGTATTGTGAGTAAGTAGAGAAAAGTAAAGAAAAGAAAAGCTAATGATTTGATGTGTGTTCAAAACTGATTGCAGTTAGAGAGAAACAAGTTACCATTGTGTTTGGAAAGTTATAAGGATGTTCGGTTCAACAAACAGTATGTTTCACCTCCTTTTCTATTATACTGTCTGTTAACTTGCTTTCTTTCTCGATTTCTGATTAGGCTTATTGCATATTTATTGAAGTATTGGGGTGTTATGGCTCCTTTACACTGTCAAAATTGAATAATCTTTGTTAAATGGTGTTAGGAGTGATCATCATGTATTGGACAATGATTGTTTTTCACTTAGTATTTTTTGTTATTGTTATTGTTAATATCAAAATATTAATGAATGAAAATTATTTTAACAGCTTTTGGGCAGTCATGGACAAGCCCATTTGGCTCTCAGTCAGTTTTTGGACAGAACAATTCAAATAACAATCCTTTTGCTGCTAAGCCATTTGGTAGTACAAATCCATTTGGTGCGCAAACAGGTAGTTCCATGTTTGGAGGTACTTCTACTGGTGTATTTGGTGCAGCTCAATCCTCTTCTCCCTTATCTTCCACTACAGCTTTTGGTGCTTCGTCTTCGCCAGATTTTGGTATTTCAGTGCCTGCTTTTGGGTCATCTTCAACTCCAGCCTTTGGCAGTTCATCATCATCCTTTGGTGGTAAGCATGCCCATGGATTCCTTTTGTTATTACTTTTATTAGTTGCCTGTAATACCCCATATTTTTATTAACTTTAACCTTATGCCTTTTTGTTAATTTGAGAAGCTCAAACTTTTTAAGTTTCGAGAACGAAACTTCTTTTAAGGAGGGTAGAGTGTAATATCCCAGAAAATTAATAATAATAATAATAATAATAATAATAATAATAATAATAATAATAATAATAATAATAATAGTGTGTACCCTTATGTATGGGATTATAGGCATTGATTGCTGATAGTGTGTCATAAGTTGACTTTAAAGGTGTAACCATAATTAGTGGTGATTGTAGCGATAACGCTCAGCAGTTATGGTTAGTTATGACGATAATTATTTTTATTAATTTTGTAACCATTAACATAATAGTAATAATTAAAATTTTACGTAATGTTTTTATAATCAAAATAAAAGTGAAGACCGTTACCTGTAATTAATGTTTCGGTTTATTTTTATATCCATTAATAATATTTAAAATTTTACCTGCAGTTTTTATAATCGGAATAAATGTGATGACCGTTATTAATGTCTCGGTTTTAAAATTTCAGCTATAAATAGGAGTCAACCTAACCAAACCACACTTTCCAATTCTCAACATTTCTCGATTTCTCTTCTCCTCTACTTTCTCTCTTCTTACTTCAAATTTTATTTTCCTTTGGTTACCAACCATTTTTCTTCCACCAATCACTTTTCTTCTAAAAGGTAGTCAACACGGAGACTAGGTAATCCTAATTTCTAGGTGGTTGTAGATTTGTTGTGTGAAACTTTTATTGGTATCTATTCTAATTAACAATCTTCTCCAACTCACTACATTATCTCCTCTATAATGCTAATTAATTATCTTAGCATATAAATTAATTAGTAAACATAATA
>JAVKPL010005231.1:0-24155 GCA_032173675.1 Gastrolobium villosum | reverse complement strand
ATCCGTTTTCGATGCAATTGTTTTTCCGTGGAAAAACTTCACAAAATCAATTTCTTTTGCATTAATTTAATTCATCCATTTTCGATGGAATACATTTTCCGTCAAAAATCTTCGACGGAATCCATTTTCCGTCGAAAAACTTCACAAAATCAATTTCTTTTGCATTTATTTTATTCATCAGTTTTCGACGGAATACATTTTCCGTCTCGACCTAATCCATTTTCCGTCGAAAAACTTCACAAAATCAATTTCTTTTCGATTTATTTTATTCATCCATGTTCGATGAAATTTATTTTCCGTCAAAAATCTTCGATGGAATCCATTTTCCGTCAAAAATCTTCACAAAATCAATTTCTTTTGCATTTATTTTATTCATCCGTTTTCGACACAATTCTATTTCCGTTGAAAAACTTCACAAAATAAATTTCTTTTGCAATTATTTTATTCATCCGTTTTTGACGGAATTTGTTTTTCATCGAAAAACTTCAGAAAATCAATTTCTTTTGCATTTATTTTATTAATCCATTTTCGACGGAATTCATTTTCCGTCAAAAATCTTCGACGGAATACAATTTTCGTCGAAAAACTTGATAAAATCAATTTCTTTTGCATTTATTTTATTCATCCGTTTTCGACGGAATTCATTTTCTGTCAAAAATCTTCGACGAAATCCATTTTCCATAAAAAATCTTCTACGAAATTCATTTTTCGTCGAAAAACTTCAAAAAATCAATTTCTTTTGCATTTATTTTATTAATCCGTTTTCGACGCAATTCTTTTTCCGTCGAAAAACTTCACAAAATCAATTTCTTTTGCATTTATTTTATTCATCCGTTTTCGACGGAATACATTTTGCGTCAAAAATTTTCGACCTAATCCACTTTCCGTCGAAAAACTTCACAAAATCAATTTCTTTTGCATTTATTTTATTCATCCATGTTCGATGGAATTTATTTTCCGTCAAAAATCTTCGACGGAATCCATTTTCCGTCGAAAATCTTCACAAAATCAATTTCTTTTGCATTTATTTTATTCATCCGTTTTCGACGGAATTTGTTTTCCGTCGAAAAACTTCACAAAATCAATTTCTTTTGCATTTATTTTATTCATCCATTTTCGACGGAATATATTTTTCGTCAAAAATGTTCGACGGAATCCATTTTTCATCGAAAAACTTCATAAAATCAATTTCTTTTGCATTTATTTTATTCATCCGTTTTTGACGGAATTTGTTTTTCGTCGAAAAACTTCTGAAAATCAATTTCTTTTGCATTTATTTTATTAATCCGTTTTCGATGGAATTCATTTGCCGTAAAAAAATTTCGACGGAATCCATTTTCCGTCAAAAATCTTCTACGGAATCCATTTTCAGTCGAAAAACTTCACAAAATCAATTTCTTTTGCATTTATTTTATTCATCCGTTTTCGACGGAATTTGTTTTCCGTCGAAAAATTTCACAAAATCAATTTGTTTTGCATTTATTTTATTCATCCGTTTTCGACGGAATACATTTTTCGTCAAAAATCTTCGACGGAATACATTTTGCGTCGAAAACTTGATAAAATCAATTTCTTTTGCATTTATTTTATTCATCCAATTTCGACGGAATTCATTTTCCGTCAAAAATCTTCGACGGAATACAATTTTCGTCGAAAAACTTGATAAAATCAATTTCTTTTGCATTTATTTTATTCATCCGTTTTCGACGGAATTCATTTTCTGTCAAAAATCTTCGACGAAATCCATTTTCCATCAAAAATCTTCTACGAAATTCATTTTTCGTCGAAAAACTTCAAAAAATCAATTTCTTTTGCATTTATTTTATTAATCCGTTTTCGACGCAATTCTTTTTCCGTCGAAAAACTTCACAAAATCAATTTCTTTTGCATTTATTTTATTCATCCGTTTTCGACGGAATACATTTTCCGTCCAAAATCTTCGACCGAATCCATTTTCCGTCGAAAAACTTCACAAAATCAATTTCTTTTGCATTTATTTTATTCATCCGTTTTCGATGGAATTCATTTTCCGTCAAAAATCTTCAACGGAATCCATTTTCCGTCAAAAATCTTCACAAAAACAATTTCTTTTGCATTTATTTTATTCATCCGTTTTCGACGGAATTTGTTTTCCGTCGAAAAACTTCACAAAATCAATTTCTTTTGCATTTATTTTATTCATCCGTTTTCGACGGAATACATTTTCGTCAAAAATGTTCGACGGAATCCATTTTTCATCGAAAAACTTCATAAAATCAATTTCTTATGCATTTATTTTATTCATCCATTTTCGACGGAATTCATTTTCCGTCAAAAATCTTCGACGGAATCCATTTTCCGTCGAAAAACTTCACAAAATCAATTTCTTTTGCATTTATTTTATTCATCCGTTTTCGAAGGAATTCATTTTCCATCAAAAATCTTCGACGGAAACCATTTTCCATCAAAAATCTTCTACGGAATCCATTTTCCGTCGAAAAACTTCATTTTCGACGGAATTCATTTTCCGTTAAAAATATTCACAAAATCAATTTCTTTTACATTTATTTTATTAATCCGTTTTCGACGGAATACATTTTTCGTCGAAAAACTTGATAAAATCAATTTCTTTTGCATTTATTTTATTCATCAATTTTCGACGGAATTCATTTTCCGCCAAAAATCTTCGACGGAATACATTTTTCGTCGAAAAACTTCATAAAATCAATTTCTTTTGCATTTATTTTATTCATCCATTTTCGACGGTATTCGTTTTCCGTCCAAAATCTTCGACAGAATCCATTTTCCGTCGAAAAACTTCACAAAATCAATTTCTTTTGCATTTATTTTATTCATCCGTTTTCGACGGAATTCATTTTCTGTCAAAAATCTTCGACGGAATCCATTTTCCATCAAAAATCTTCTACGAAATCCAATTTCCGTCGAAAAACTTCAAAAAATCAATTTCTTTTGCATTTATTTTATTAATCCGTTTTCGACGCAATTCTTTTTCCGTTGAAAAACTTCACAAAATCAATTTCTTTTGCATTTATTTTATTCATCCGTTTTCGACGGAATACATTTTCCGTCAAAAAATTTCGACCTAATCCATTTTCCGTCGAAAAACTTCACAAAATCAATTTCTTTTGCATTTATTTTATTCATCCATGTTCGATGGAATTTATTTTCCGTCAAAAATCTTCGATGGAATCCATTTTCCGTCAAAAATCTTCACAAAATCAATTTCTTTTGCATTTATTTTATTCATCCGTTTTCGACGCAATTCTATTTCCGTTGAAAAACTTCACAAAATAAATTTCTTTTGCAATTATTTTATTCATCCGTTTTTGACGGAATTTGTTTTTCATCGAAAAACTTTAGAAAATCAATTTCTTTTGCATTTATTTTATTAATCCGTTTTCGATGGAATTCATTTGCCGTCAAAAATTTTCGACGGAATCCATTTTCCGTCAAAAATCTTCTACGGAATCCATTTTCAGTCGAAAAACTTCACAAAATCAATTTCTTTTGCATTTATTTTATTCATCCGTTTTCGACGGAATTTGTTTTCCGTCGAAAAACTTCACAAAATCAATTTATTTTGCATTTATTTTATTCATCCGTTTTCAACGGAATACATTTTTCGTCAAAAATCTTCGACGGAATACATTTTGCGTCGAAAAACCTGATAAAATCAATTTCTTTTGCATTTATTTTATTCATCCATTTTCGACGGAATTCATTTTCCGTCAAAAATCTTCGACGGAATACAATTTTCGTCGAAAAACTTGATAAAATCAATTTCTTTTGCATTTATTTTATTCATCCGTTTTCGACGGAATTCATTTTCTGTCAAAAATCTTCGACGAAATCCATTTTCCATCAAAAATCTTCTACGAAATTCATTTTTCGTCGAAAAACTTCAAAAAATCAATTTCTTTTGCATTTATTTTATTAATCCGTTTTCGACGCAATTCTTTTTCCGTCGAAAAACTTCAAAAAATCAATTTCTTTTGCATTTATTTTATTCATCCGTTTTCGACGGAATACATTTTGCGTCAAAAATTTTCGACCTAATCCACTTTCCGTCGAAAAACTTCACAAAATCAATTTCTTTTGCATTTATTTTATTCATCCATGTTCGATGGAATTTATTTTCCGTCAAAAATCTTCGACGGAATCCATTTTCCGTCGAAAATCTTCACAAAATCAATTTCTTTTGCATTTATTTTATTCATCCGTTTTCGACGGAATTTGTTTTCCGTCGAAAAACTTCACAAAATCAATTTCTTTTGCATTTATTTTATTCATCCATTTTCGACGGAATATATTTTTCGTCAAAAATGTTCGACGGAATCCATTTTTCATCGAAAAACTTCATAAAATCAATTTCTTTTGCATTTATTTTATTCATCCGTTTTTGACGGAATTTGTTTTTCGTCGAAAAACTTCTGAAAATCAATTTCTTTTGCATTTATTTTATTAATCCGTTTTCGATGGAATTCATTTGCCGTAAAAAAATTTCGACGGAATCCATTTTCCGTCAAAAATCTTCTACGGAATCCATTTTCAGTCGAAAAACTTCACAAAATCAATTTCTTTTGCATTTATTTTATTCATCCGTTTTCGACGGAATTTGTTTTCCGTCGAAAAATTTCACAAAATCAATTTGTTTTGCATTTATTTTATTCATCCGTTTTCGACGGAATACATTTTTCGTCAAAAATCTTCGACGGAATACATTTTGCGTCGAAAACTTGATAAAATCAATTTCTTTTGCATTTATTTTATTCATCCAATTTCGACGGAATTCATTTTCCGTCAAAAATCTTCGACGGAATACAATTTTCGTCGAAAAACTTGATAAAATCAATTTCTTTTGCATTTATTTTATTCATCCGTTTTCGACGGAATTCATTTTCTGTCAAAAATCTTCGACGAAATCCATTTTCCATCAAAAATCTTCTACGAAATTCATTTTTCGTCGAAAAACTTCAAAAAATCAATTTCTTTTGCATTTATTTTATTAATCCGTTTTCGACGCAATTCTTTTTCCGTCGAAAAACTTCACAAAATCAATTTCTTTTGCATTTATTTTATTCATCCGTTTTCGACGGAATACATTTTCCGTCCAAAATCTTCGACCGAATCCATTTTCCGTCGAAAAACTTCACAAAATCAATTTCTTTTGCATTTATTTTATTCATCCGTTTTCGATGGAATTCATTTTCCGTCAAAAATCTTCAACGGAATCCATTTTCCGTCAAATCTTCACAAAAACAAATTTCTTTTGCATTAATTTTATTCATCCGTTTTCGACGGAATTTGTTTTCCGTCGAAAAACTTCACAAAATCAATTTCTTTTGCATTTATTTTATTCATCCGTTTTCGACGGAATACATTTTCGTCAAAAATGTTCGACGGAATCCATTTTTCATCGAAAAACTTCATAAAATCAATTTCTTATGCATTTATTTTATTCATCCATTTTCGACGGAATTCATTTTCCGTCAAAAATCTTCGACGGAATCCATTTTCCGTCGAAAAACTTCACAAAATCAATTTCTTTTGCATTTATTTTATTCATCCGTTTTCGAAGGAATTCATTTTCCATCAAAAATCTTCGACGGAAACCATTTTCCATCAAAAATCTTCTACGGAATCCATTTTCCGTCGAAAAACTTCATTTTCGACGGAATTCATTTTCCGTTAAAAATATTCACAAAATCAATTTCTTTTGCATTTATTTTATTCATCCATTTTCGACGGAATTCATTTTCCGTCAAAAATATTCACAAAATCAATTTCTTTTGCATTTATTTTATTCATCAATTTTCGACGGAATTCATTTTCCGCCAAAAATCTTCGACGGAATACATTTTTCGTCGAAAAACTTCATAAAATCAATTTCTTTTGCATTTATTTTATTCATCCATTTTCGACGGTATTCGTTTTCCGTCCAAAATCTTCGACAGAATCCATTTTCCGTCGAAAAACTTCACAAAATCAATTTCTTTTGCATTTATTTTATTCATCCGTTTTCGACGGAATTCATTTTCTGTCAAAAATCTTCGACGGAATCCATTTTCCATCAAAAATCTTCTACGAAATCCAATTTCCGTCGAAAAACTTCAAAAAATCAATTTCTTTTGCATTTATTTTATTAATCCGTTTTCGACGCAATTCTTTTTCCGTTGAAAAACTTCACAAAATCAATTTCTTTTGCATTTATTTTATTCATCCGTTTTCGACGGAATACATTTTCCGTCAAAAAATTTCGACCTAATCCATTTTCCGTCGAAAAACTTCACAAAATCAATTTCTTTTGCATTTATTTTATTCATCCATGTTCGATGGAATTTATTTTCCGTCAAAAATCTTCGATGGAATCCATTTTCCGTCAAAAATCTTCACAAAATCAATTTCTTTTGCATTTATTTTATTCATCCGTTTTCGACGCAATTCTATTTCCGTTGAAAAACTTCACAAAATCAATTTCTTTTGCATTTATTTTATTCATCCGTTTTCGACGGAATTTGTTTTCCAATCGAAAAACTTCTTCACAAAATCAATTTCTTTTGCATTTATTTTATTAATCCGTTTTCGATGGAATTCATTTGCCGTCAAAAATTTTCGACGGAATCCATTTTCCGAAAAATCTTCTACGGAATCCATTTTCAGTCGAAAAACTTCACAAAATCAATTTCTTTTGCATTTATTTTATTCATCCGTTTTCGACGGAATTTGTTTTCCGTCGAAAAACTTCACAAAATCAATTTCTTTTGCATTTATTTTATTCATCCGTTTTCGACGGAATACATTTTTCGTCAAAAATCTTCGACGGAATACATTTTGCGTCGAAAAACTTGATAAAATCAATTTCTTTTGCATTTATTTTATTCATCCATTTTCGACGGAATTCATTTTCCGTCAAAAATCTTCGACGGAATACAATTTTCGTCGAAAAACTTGATAAAATCAATTTCTTTTGCATTTATTTTATTCATCCGTTTTCGACGGAATTCATTTTCTGTCAAAAATCTTCGACGAAATCCATTTTCCATCAAAAATCTTCTACGAAATTCATTTTTCGTCGAAAAACTTCAAAAAATCAATTTCTTTTGCATTTATTTTATTAATCCGTTTTCGAAAATCAATTTCTTTTGCATTTATTTTATTCATCCGTTTTCGACGGAATACTTTCTTTTGCGTCAAAAATTTTCGACGGAATCCATTTTCCGTCGAAAAACTTCACAAAATCAATTTCTTTTGCATTTATTTTATTCATCCATTTTCGACGGAATTTATTTTCCGTCAAAAATCTTCGACGGAATCCATTTTCCGTCAAAAATCTTCACAAAATCAATTTCTTTTGCATTTATTTTATTCATCCGTTTTCGACGGAATTTGTTTTCCGTCAAAAATCTTCGACAAAATCAATTTCTTTTGCATTTATTTTATTCATCCGTTTTCGACGGAATATATTTTTCGTCAAAAATGTTCGACGGAATCCATTTTTCATCGAAAAACTTCATAAAATCAATTTCTTTTGCATTTATTTTATTCATCCGTTTTTGACGGAATTTGTTTTTCGTCGAAAAACTTCTGAAAATCAATTTCTTTTGCATTTATTTTATTAATCCGTTTTCGATGGAATTCATTTGCCGTAAAAAAATTTCGACGGAATCCATTTTCCGTCAAAAATCTTCTACGGAATCCATTTTCAGTCGAAAAACTTCACAAAATCAATTTCTTTTGCATTTATTTTATTCATCCGTTTTCGACGGAATTTGTTTTCCGTCGAAAAATTTCACAAAATCAATTTGTTTTGCATTTATTTTATTCATCCGTTTTCGACGGAATACATTTTTCGTCAAAAATCTTCGACGGAATACATTTTGCGTCGAAAAACTTGATAAAATCAATTTCTTTTGCATTTATTTTATTCATCCATTTCGACGGAATTCATTTTCCGTCAAAAATCTTCGACGGAATACAATTTTCGTCGAAAAACTTGATAAAATCAATTTCTTTTGCATTTATTTTATTCATCCGTTTTCGACGGAATTCATTTTCTGTCAAAAATCTTCGACGAAATCCATTTTCCATCAAAAATCTTCTACGAAATTCATTTTTCGTCGAAAAACTTCAAAAAAAAAATTTCTTTTGCATTTATTTTATTAATCCGTTTTCGACGCAATTCTTTTTCCGTCGAAAAACTTCACAAAATCAATTTCTTTTGCATTTATTTTATTCATCCGTTTTCGACGGAATACATTTTCCGTCCAAAATCTTCGACCGAATCCATTTTCCGTCGAAAAACTTCACAAAATCAATTTCTTTTGCATTTATTTTATTCATCCGTTTTCGATGGAATTCATTTTCCGTCAAAAATCTTCAACGGAATCCATTTTCCGTCAAAAATCTTCACAAAAACAATTTCTTTTGCATTTATTTTATTCATCCGTTTTCGACGGAATTTGTTTTCCGTCGAAAAACTTCAATTTCTTTTGCATTTATTTTATTCATCCGTTTTCGAAAATCAATTTCTTTCTTATGCATTTATTTTATTCATCCATTTTCGACGGAATTCATTTTCCGTCAAAAATCTTCGACGGAATCCATTTTCCGTCGAAAAACTTCACAAAATCAATTTCTTTTGCATTTATTATTCATCCGTTTTCGAAGGAATTCATTTTCCATCAAAAATCTTCGACGGAAACCATTTTCCATCAAAAATCTTCTACGGAATCCATTTTCCGTCGAAAAACTTCATTTTCGACGGAATTCATTTTCCGTTAAAAATATTCACAAAATCAATTTCTTTTACATTTATTTTATTAATCCGTTTTCGACGGAATACATTTTTCGTCGAAAAACTTGATAAAATCAATTTCTTTTGCATTTATTTTATTCATCAATTTTCGACGGAATTCATTTTCCGCCAAAAATCTTCGACGGAATACATTTTTCGTCGAAAAACTTCATAAAATCAATTTCTTTTGCATTTATTTTATTCATCCATTTTCGACGGTATTCGTTTTCCGTCCAAAATCTTCGACAGAATCCATTTTCCATCGAAAAACTTCACAAAATCAATTTCTTTTGCATTTATTTTATTCATCCGTTTTCGACGGAATTCATTTTCTGTCAAAAATCTTCGACGGAATCCATTTTCCATCAAAAATCTTCTACGAAATCCAATTTCCGTCGAAAAACTTCAAAAAATCAATTTCTTTTGCATTTATTTTATTAATCCGTTTTCGACGCAATTCTTTTTCCGTTGAAAAACTTCACAAAATCAATTTCTTTTGCATTTATTTTATTCATCCGTTTTCGACGGAATACATTTTCCGTCAAAAAATTTCGACCTAATCCATTTTCCGTCGAAAAACTTCACAAAATCAATTTCTTTTGCATTTATTTTATTCATCCATGTTCGATGGAATTTATTTTCCGTCAAAAATCTTCGATGGAATCCATTTTCCGTCAAAAATCTTCACAAAATCAATTTCTTTTGCATTTATTTTATTCATCCGTTTTCGACGCAATTCTATTTCCGTTGAAAAACTTCACAAAATAAATTTCTTTTGCAATTATTTTATTCATCCGTTTTTGACGGAATTTGTTTTTCATCGAAAAACTTTAGAAAATCAATTTCTTTTGCATTTATTTTATTAATCCGTTTTCGATGGAATTCATTTGCCGTCAAAAATTTTCGACGGAATCCATTTTCCGTCAAAAATCTTCTACGGAATCCATTTTCAGTCGAAAAACTTCACAAAATCAATTTCTTTTGCATTTATTTTATTCATCCGTTTTCGACGGAATTTGTTTTCCGTCGAAAAACTTCACAAAATCAATTTATTTTGCATTTATTTTATTCATCCGTTTTCAACGGAATACATTTTTCGTCAAAAATCTTCGACGGAATACATTTTGCGTCGAAAAACCTGATAAAATCAATTTCTTTTGCATTTATTTTATTCATCCATTTTCGACGGAATTCATTTTCCGTCAAAAATCTTCGACGGAATACAATTTTCGTCGAAAAACTTGATAAAATCAATTTCTTTTGCATTTATTTTATTCATCCGTTTTCGACGGAATTCATTTTCTGTCAAAAATCTTCGACGAAATCCATTTTCCATCAAAAATCTTCTACGAAATTCATTTTTCGTCGAAAAACTTCAAAAAATCAATTTCTTTTGCATTTATTTTATTAATCCGTTTTCGACGCAATTCTTTTTCCGTCGAAAAACTTCACAAAATCAATTTCTTTTGCATTTATTTTATTCATCCGTTTTCGACGGAATACATTTTGCGTCAAAAATTTTCGACCTAATCCACTTTCCGTCGAAAAACTTCACAAAATCAATTTCTTTTGCATTTATTTTATTCATCCATGTTCGATGGAATTTATTTTCCGTCAAAAATCTTCGACGGAATCCATTTTCCGTCGAAAATCTTCACAAAATCAATTTCTTTTGCATTTATTTTATTCATCCGTTTTCGACGGAATTTGTTTTCCGTCGAAAAACTTCACAAAATCAATTTCTTTTGCATTTATTTTATTCATCCATTTTCGACGGAATATATTTTTCGTCAAAAATGTTCGACGGAATCCATTTTTCATCGAAAAACTTCATAAAATCAATTTCTTTTGCATTTATTTTATTCATCCGTTTTTGACGGAATTTGTTTTTCGTCGAAAAACTTCTGAAAATCAATTTCTTTTGCATTTATTTTATTAATCCGTTTTCGATGGAATTCATTTGCCGTAAAAAAATTTCGACGGAATCCATTTTCCGTCAAAAATCTTCTACGGAATCCATTTTCAGTCGAAAAACTTCACAAAATCAATTTCTTTTGCATTTATTTTATTCATCCGTTTTCGACGGAATTTGTTTTCCGTCGAAAAATTTCACAAAATCAATTTGTTTTGCATTTATTTTATTCATCCGTTTTCGACGGAATACATTTTTCGTCAAAAATCTTCGACGGAATACATTTTGCGTCGAAAACTTGATAAAATCAATTTCTTTTGCATTTATTTTATTCATCCAATTTCGACGGAATTCATTTTCCGTCAAAAATCTTCGACGGAATACAATTTTCGTCGAAAAACTTGATAAAATCAATTTCTTTTGCATTTATTTTATTCATCCGTTTTCGACGGAATTCATTTTCTGTCAAAAATCTTCGACGAAATCCATTTTCCATCAAAAATCTTCTACGAAATTCATTTTTCGTCGAAAAACTTCAAAAAAAAATTTCTTTTGCATTTATTTTATTAATCCGTTTTCGACGCAATTCTTTTTCCGTCGAAAAACTTCACAAAATCAATTTCTTTTGCATTTATTTTATTCATCCGGTTTCGACGGAATACATTTTCCGTCCAAAATCTTCGACCGAATCCATTTTCCGTCGAAAAACTTCACAAAATCAATTTCTTTTGCATTTATTTTATTCATCCGTTTTCGATGGAATTCATTTTCCGTCAAAAATCTTCAACGGAATCCATTTTCCGTCAAAAATCTTCACAAAAACAATTTCTTTTGCATTTATTTTATTCATCCGTTTTCGACGGAATTTGTTTTCCGTCGAAAAACTTCACAAAATCAATTTCTTTTGCATTTATTTTATTCATCCGTTTTCGACGGAATACATTTTCGTCAAAAATGTTCGACGGAATCCATTTTTCATCGAAAAACTTCATAAAATCAATTTCTTATGCATTTATTTTATTCATCCATTTTCGACGGAATTCATTTTCCGTCAAAAATCTTCGACGGAATCCATTTTCCGTCGAAAAACTTCACAAAATCAATTTCTTTTGCATTTATTTTATTCATCCGTTTTCGAAGGAATTCATTTTCCATCAAAAATCTTCGACGGAAACCATTTTCCATCAAAAATCTTCTACGGAATCCATTTTCCGTCGAAAAACTTCATTTTCGACGGAATTCATTTTCCGTTAAAAATATTCACAAAATCAATTTCTTTTGCATTTATTTTATTCATCAATTTTCGACGGAATTCATTTTCCGCCAAAAATCTTCGACGGAATACATTTTTCGTCGAAAAACTTCATAAAATCAATTTCTTTTGCATTTATTTTATTCATCCATTTTCGACGGTATTCGTTTTCCGTCCAAAATCTTCGACAGAATCCATTTTCCGTCGAAAAACTTCACAAAATCAATTTCTTTTGCATTTATTTTATTCATCCGTTTTCGACGGAATTCATTTTCTGTCAAAAATCTTCGACGGAATCCATTTTCCATCAAAAATCTTCTACGAAATCCAATTTCCGTCGAAAAACTTCAAAAAATCAATTTCTTTTGCATTTATTTTATTAATCCGTTTTCGACGCAATTCTTTTTCCGTTGAAAAACTTCACAAAATCAATTTCTTTTGCATTTATTTTATTCATCCGTTTTCGACGGAATACATTTTCCGTCAAAAAATTTCGACCTAATCCATTTTCCGTCGAAAAACTTCACAAAATCAATTTCTTTTGCATTTATTTTATTCATCCATGTTCGATGGAATTTATTTTCCGTCAAAAATCTTCGACGGAATCCATTTTCCGTCAAAAATCTTCACAAAATCAATTTCTTTTGCATTTATTTTATTCATCACAAAATCAATTTCTTTTGCATTTATTTTATACATCCATTTTCGATGGAATTTGTTTTCCGTCGAAAAACTTCACAAAATCGAAAAACTTCACAAAATCAATTTCTTTTGCAATTATTTTATTCATCCATTTTCGACGGAATACATTTTTCGTCAAAAATGTTCGACGGAATCCATTTTTCATCGAAAAACTTCATAAAATCAATTTCTTTTGCATTTATTTTATTCATCCATTTTTGACGGAATTTGTTTTTCGTTGAAAAACTTCAGAAAATCAATTTCTTTTGCATTTATTTTATTAATCCGTTTTCTATGGAATTCATTTGCCGTCAAAAATTTTCGACGGAATCCATTTTCCGTCAAAAATCTTCTACGGAATCCATTTTCAGTCGAAAAACTTCACAAAACCAATTTCTTTTGCATTTATTTTATTCAACCGTTTTCGACGGAATTTGTTTTCTGTCGAAAAACTTCACAAAATCAATTTATCTTGCATTTATTTTATTCATCCGTTTTCGACGGAATACATTATTCGTCAAAAATCTTCGACGGAATACATTTTGCGTCGAAAAACTTGATAAAATCAATTTCTTATGCATTTATTTTATTCATCCATTTTCGACGGAATTCATTTTTCGTCAAAAATCTTCGACGGAATACAATTTTCGTCGAAAAACTTGATAAAATCAATTTCTTTTGCATTTATTTTATTCATCCGTTTTCGACGGAATTCATTTTCTGTCAAAAATCTTCGACGGAATCCATTTTCCATCAAAAATCTTCTACGAAATTCATTTTTCGTCGAAAAACTTCAAAAAATCAATTTCTTTTGCATTTATTTTATTAATCCGTTTTCGACGCAATTGTTTTTCCGTCGAAAAACTTCACAAAATCAATTTCTTTTGCATTTATTTTATTCATCCGTTTTCGATGGAATACATTTTCCGTCAAAAATCTTCGACGGAATCCATTTTCCGTCAAAAATCTTCGACGGAATCCATTTTCCGTCGAAAAACTTCACAAAATCAATTTCTTTTGCATTTATTTTATTCATCCGTTTTCGACGGAATACATTTTCCGTCAAAAAATTTCGACCTAATCCATTTTCCGTCGAAAAACTTCACAAAATCAATTTCTTTTCGATTTATTTTATTCATCCATGTTCGATGGAATTTATTTTCCGTCAAAAATCTTCGACGGAATCCATTTTCCGTCAAAAATCTTCACAAAATCAATTTCTTTTGCATTTATTTTATTCATCCGTTTTCGACGCAATTCTATTTCCGTTGAAAAACTTCACAAAATAAATTTCTTTTGCAATTATTTTATTCATCCGTTTTTGACGGAATTTGTTTTTCATCGAAAAACTTCAGAAAATCAATTTCTTTTGCATTTATTTTATTAATCCGTTTTCGATGGAATTCATTTGCCGTCAAAAATTTTCGACGGAATCCATTTTCCGTCAAAAATCTTCTACGGAATCCATTTTCAGTCGAAAAACTTCACAAAATCAATTTCTTTTGCATTTATTTTATTCATCCGTTTTCGACGGAATTTGTTTTCCGTCGAAAAACTTCACAAAATCAATTTATTTTGCATTTATTTTATTCATCCGTTTTCAACGGAATACATTTTTCGTCAAAAATCTTCGACGGAATACATTTTGCGTCGAAAAACCTGATAAAATCAATTTCTTTTGCATTTATTTTATTCATCCATTTTCGACGGAATTCATTTTCCGTCAAAAATCTTCGACGGAATACAATTTTCGTCGAAAAACTTGATAAAATCAATTTCTTTTGCATTTATTTTATTCATCCGTTTTCGACGGAATTCATTTTCTGTCAAAAATCTTCGACGAAATCCATTTTCCATCAAAAATCTTCTACGAAATTCATTTTTCGTCGAAAAACTTCAAAAAATCAATTTCTTTTGCATTTATTTTATTAATCCGTTTTCGACGCAATTCTTTTTCCGTCGAAAAACTTCACAAAATCAATTTCTTTTGCATTTATTTTATTCATCCGTTTTCGACGGAATACATTTTGCGTCAAAAATTTTCGACCTAATCCACTTCAAAATCAATTTCTTTTACATTTATTTTATTCATCCATGTTCGATGGAATTTATTTTCCGTCAAAAATCTTCGACGGAATCCATTTTCCGTCGAAAATCTTCACAAAATCAATTTCTTTTGCATTTATTTTATTCATCCGTTTTCGACGGAATTTGTTTTCCGTCGAAAAACTTCACCAAATCAATTTCTTTTGCATTTATTTTATTCATCCATTTTCGACGGAATACATTTTTCGTCAAAAATGTTTGACGGAATCCATTTTTCATCGAAAAACTTCATAAAATCAATTTCTTTTGCATTTATTTTATTCATCCGTTTTTGACGGAATTTGTTTTTCGTCGAAAAACTTCTGAAAATCAATTTCTTTTGCATTTATTTTATTAATCCGTTTTCGATGGAATTCATTTGCCGTAAAAAAAATTTTCGACGGAATCCATTTTCCGTCAAAAATCTTCTACGGAATCCATTTTCCGAAAATTCACAAAATCAATTTCTTTTGCATTTATTTTATTTATCCGTTTTCGACGGAATTTGTTTTCCGTCGAAAAATTTCACAAAATCAATTTGTTTTGCATTTATTTTATTCATCCGTTTTCGACGGAATACATTTTTCGTCAAAAATCTTCGACGGAATACATTTTGCGTCGAAAAACTTGATAAAATCAATTTCTTTTGCATTTATTTTATTCATCCATTTTCGACGGAATTCATTTTCCGTCAAAAATCTTCGACGGAATACAATTTTCGTCGAAAAACTTGATAAAATCAATTTCTTTTGCATTTATTTTATTCATCCGTTTTCGACGGAATTCATTTTCTGTCAAAAATCTTCGACGAAATCCATTTTCCATCAAAAATCTTCTACGAAATTCATTTTTCGTCGAAAAACTTCAAAAAATCAATTTCTTTTGCATTTATTTTATTAATCCGTTTTCGACGCAATTCTTTTTCCGTCGAAAAACCACAAAATCAATTTCTTTTGCATTTATTTTATTCATCCGTTTTCGACGGAATACATTTTCCGTCAAAAATCTTCGACCGAATCCATTTTCCGTCGAAAAACTTCACAAAATCAATTTCTTTTGCATTTATTTTATTCATCCGTTTTCGATGGAATTCATTTTCCGTCAAAAATCTTCAACGGAATCCATTTTCCGTCAAAAATCTTCACAAAAACAATTTCTTTTGCATTTATTTTATTCATCCGTTTTCGACGGAATTTGTTTTCCGTCGAAAAACTTCACAAAATCAATTTCTTTTGCATTTATTTTATTCATCCGTTTTCGACGGAATACATTTTCGTCAAAAATGTTCGACGGAATCCATTTTTCATCGAAAAACTTCATAAAATCAATTTCTTATGCATTTATTTTATTCATCCATTTTCGACGGAATTCATTTTCCGTCAAAAATCTTCGACGGAATCCATTTTCCGTCGAAAAACTTCACAAAATCAATTTCTTTTGCATTTATTTTATTCATCCGTTTTCGAAGGAATTCATTTTCCATCAAAAATCTTCGACGGAAACCATTTTCCATCAAAAATCTTCTACGGAATCCATTTTCCGTCGAAAAACTTCATTTTCGACAGAATTCATTTTCCGTTAAAAATATTCACAAAATCAATTTCTTTTACATTTATTTTATTAATCCGTTTTCGACGGAATACATTTTTCGTCGAAAAACTTGATAAAATCAATTTCTTTTGCATTTATTTTATTCATCAATTATCGACGGAATTCATTTTCCGCCAAAAATCTTCGACGGAATACATTTTTCGTCGAAAAACTTCATAAAATCAATTTCTTTTGCATTTATTTTATTCATCCATTTTCGACGGTATTCGTTTTCCGTCCAAAATCTTCGACAGAATCCATTTTCCGTCGAAAAACTTCACAAAATCAATTTCTTTTGCATTTATTTTATTCATCCGTTTTCGACGGAATTCATTTTCTCTCAAAAATCTTAGAAGGAATCCATTTTCCATCAAAAATCTTCTACGAAATCCATTTTCCGTCGAAAAACTTCAAAAAATCAATTTCTTTTGCATTTATTTTATTAATCCGTTTTCGACGCAATTCTTTTTCCGTTGAAAAACTTCACAAAATCAATTTCTTTTGCATTTATTTTATTCATCCGTTTTCGACGGAATACATTTTCCGTCAAAAAATTTCGACCTAATCCATTTTCCGTCGAAAAACTTCACAAAATCAATTTCTTTTGCATTTATTTTATTCATCCATGTTCGATGGAATTTATTTTCCGTCAAAAATCTTCGACGGAATCCATTTTCCGTCAAAAATCTTCACAAAATCAATTTCTTTTGCATTTATTTTATTCATCCATTTTCGACGGAATTTGTTTTCCGTCGAAAAACTTCACAAAATCAATTTCTTTTGCAATTATTTTATTCATCCGTTTTCGACGGAATACATTTTTCGTCAAAAATGTTCGACGGAATCCATTTTCATCGAAAAACTTCATAAAATCAATTTCTTTTGCATTTATTTTATTCATCCGTTTTTGACGGAATTTGTTTTTCGTTGAAAAACTTCAGAAAATCAATTTCTTTTGCATTTATTTTATTAATCTATTTTCTATGGAATTCATTTGCCGTCAAAAATTTTCGACGGAATCCATTTTCCATCAAAAATCTTCTACGGAATCCATTTTCAGTCGAAAAACTTCACAAAATCAATTTCTTTTGCATTTATTTTATTCATCCGTTTTCGACGGAATTTGTTTTCTGTCGAAAAACTTCACAAAATCAATTTATCTTGCATTTATTTTATTCATCCGTTTTCGACGGAATACATTATTCGTCAAAAATCTTCGACGGAATACATTTTGCGTCGAAAAACTTGATAAAATCAATTTCTTTTGCATTTATTTTATTCATCCATTTTCGACGGAATTCATTTTTCGTCAAAAATCTTCGACGGAATACAATTTTCGTCGAAAAAATAGAAAATCTTGATAAAATCAATTTCTTTTGCATTTATTTTATTAATCCGTTTTCGACGGAATTCATTTTCTTTTGTCAAAAATCTTCGACGGAATCCATTTTCCAAAAAATCTTCACTTTTTCCGTCGAAAAACTTCACAAAATCAATTTCTTTTGCATTTATTTTATTCATCCGTTTTCGATGGAATTCATTTTCCGTCAAAAATCTTCAACGGAATCCATTTTCCGTCAAAAATCTTCACAAAAACAATTTCTTTTGCATTTATTTTATTCATCCGTTTTCGACGGAATTTGTTTTCCGTCGAAAAACTTCACAAAATCAATTTCTTTTGCATTTATTTTATTCATCCGTTTTCGACGGAATACATTTTCGTCAAAAATGTTCGACGGAATCCATTTTTCATCGAAAAACTTCATAAAATCAATTTCTTATGCATTTATTTTATTCATCCATTTTCGACGGAATTCATTTTCCGTCAAAAATCTTCGACGGAATCCATTTTCCGTCGAAAAACTTCACAAAATCAATTTCTTTTGCATTTATTTTATTCATCCGTTTTCGAAGGAATTCATTTTCCATCAAAAATCTTCGACGGAAACCATTTTCCATCAAAAATCTTCTACGGAATCCATTTTCCGTCGAAAAACTTCATTTTCGACAGAATTCATTTTCCGTTAAAAATATTCACAAAATCAATTTCTTTTACATTTATTTTATTAATCCGTTTTCGACGGAATACATTTTTCGTCGAAAAACTTGATAAAATCAATTTCTTTTGCATTTATTTTATTCATCAATTATCGACGGAATTCATTTTCCGCCAAAAATCTTCGACGGAATACATTTTTCGTCGAAAAACTTCATAAAATCAATTTCTTTTGCATTTATTTTATTCATCCATTTTCGACGGTATTCGTTTTCCGTCCAAAATCTTCGACAGAATCCATTTTCCGTCGAAAAACTTCACAAAATCAATTTCTTTTGCATTTATTTTATTCATCCGTTTTCGACGGAATTCATTTTCTCTCAAAAATCTTCGACGGAATCCATTTTCCATCAAAAATCTTCTACGAAATCCATTTTCCGTCGAAAAACTTCAAAAAATCAATTTCTTTTGCATTTATTTTATTAATCCGTTTTCGACGCAATTCTTTTTCCGTTGAAAAACTTCACAAAATCAATTTCTTTTGCATTTATTTTATTCATCCGTTTTCGACGGAATACATTTTCCGTCAAAAAATTTCGACCTAATCCATTTTCCGTCGAAAAACTTCACAAAATCAATTTCTTTTGCATTTATTTTATTCATCCATGTTCGATGGAATTTATTTTCCGTCAAAAATCTTCGACGGAATCCATTTTCCGTCAAAAATCTTCACAAAATCAATTTCTTTTGCATTTATTTTATTCATCCATTTTCGACGGAATTTGTTTTCCGTCGAAAAACTTCACAAAATCAATTTCTTTTGCAATTATTTTATTCATCCATTTTCGACGGAATACATTTTTCGTCAAAAATGTTCGACGGAATCCATTTTTCATCGAAAAACTTCATAAAATCAATTTCTTTTGCATTTATTTTATTCATCCGTTTTTGACGGAATTTGTTTTTCGTTGAAAAACTTCAGAAAATCAATTTCTTTTGCATTTATTTTATTAATCTATTTTCTATGGAATTCATTTGCCGTCAAAAATTTTCGACGGAATCCATTTTCCATCAAAAATCTTCTACGGAATCCATTTTCAGTCGAAAAACTTCACAAAACCAATTTCTTTTGCATTTATTTTATTCAACCGTTTTCGACGGAATTTGTTTTCTGTCGAAAAACTTCACAAAATCAATTTATCTTGCATTTATTTTATTCATCCGTTTTCGACGGAATACATTATTCGTCAAAAATCTTCGACGGAATACATTTTGCGTCGAAAAACTTGATAAAATCAATTTCTTTTGCATTTATTTTATTCATCCATTTTCGACGGAATTCATTTTTCGTCAAAAATCTTCGACGGAATACAATTTTCGTCGAAAAACTTGATAAAATCAATTTCTTTTGCATTTATTTTATTCATCCGTTTTCGACGGAATTCATTTTCTGTCAAAAATCTTCGACGGAATCCATTTTCCATCAAAAATCTTCTACGAAATTCATTTTTCGTCGAAAAACTTCAAAAAATCAATTTCTTTTGCATTTATTTTATTAATCCGTTTTCGACGCAATTGTTTTTCCGTCGAAAAACTTCACAAAATCAATTTCTTTTGCATTTATTTTATTCATCCGTTTTCGATGGAATACATTTTCCGTCAAAAATCTTCGACGGAATCCATTTTCCGTCAAAAATCTTCGACGGAATCCATTTTCCGGTGAAAAACTTCACAAAATCAATTTCTTTTGCATTTATTTTATTCATCCGTTTTCGACGGAATACATTTTCCGTCAAAAATCTTCGACCGAATCCATTTTCCGTCGAAAAACTTCACAAAATCAATTTCTTTTGCATTTATTTTATTCATCCGTTTTCGATGGAATTCATTTTCCGTCAAAAATCTTCAACGGAATCCATTTTCCGTCAAAAATCTTCACAAAAACAATTTCTTTTGCATTTATTTTATTCATCCGTTTTCGACGGAATTTGTTTTCCGTCGAAAAACTTCACAAAATCAATTTCTTTTGCATTTATTTTATTCATCCGTTTTCGACGGAATACATTTTCGTCAAAAATGTTCGACGGAATCCATTTTTCATCGAAAAACTTCATAAAATCAATTTCTTATGCATTTATTTTATTCATCCATTTTCGACGGAATTCATTTTCCGTCAAAAATCTTCGACGGAATCCATTTTCCGTCGAAAAACTTCACAAAATCAATTTCTTTTGCATTTATTTTATTCATCCGTTTTCGAAGGAATTCATTTTCCATCAAAAATCTTCGACGGAAACCATTTTCCATCAAAAATCTTCTACGGAATCCATTTTCCGTCGAAAAACTTCTTTTCGACAGAATTCATTTTCCGTTAAAAATATTCACAAAATCAATTTCTTTTACATTTATTTTATTAATCCGTTTTCGACGGAATACATTTTTCGTCGAAAAACTTGATAAAATCAATTTCTTTTGCATTTATTTTATTCATCAATTATCGACGGAATTCATTTTCCGCCAAAAATCTTCGACGGAATACATTTTTCGTCGAAAAACTTCATAAAATCAATTTCTTTTGCATTTATTTTATTCATCCATTTTCGACGGTATTCGTTTTCCGTCCAAAATCTTCGACAGAATCCATTTTCCGTCGAAAAACTTCACAAAATCAATTTCTTTTGCATTTATTTTATTCATCCGTTTTCGACGGAATTCATTTTCTCTCAAAAATCTTCGACGGAATCCATTTTCCATCAAAAATCTTCTACGAAATCCATTTTCCGTCGAAAAACTTCAAAAAATCAATTTCTTTTGCATTTATTTTATTAATCCGTTTTCGACGCAATTCTTTTTCCGTTGAAAAACTTCACAAAATCAATTTCTTTTGCATTTATTTTATTCATCCGTTTTCGACGGAATACATTTTCCGTCAAAAAATTTCGACCTAATCCATTTTCCGTCGAAAAACTTCACAAAATCAATTTCTTTTGCATTTATTTTATTCATCCATGTTCGATGGAATTTATTTTCCGTCAAAAATCTTCGACGGAATCCATTTTCCGTCAAAAATCTTCACAAAATCAATTTCTTTTGCATTTATTTTATTCATCCATTTTCGACGGAATTTGTTTTCCGTCGAAAAACTTCACAAAATCAATTTCTTTTGCAATTATTTTATTCATCCATTTTCGACGGAATACATTTTTCGTCAAAAATGTTCGACGGAATCCATTTTTCATCGAAAAACTTCATAAAATCAATTTCTTTTGCATTTATTTTATTCATCCGTTTTTGACGGAATTTGTTTTTCGTTGAAAAACTTCAGAAAATCAATTTCTTTTGCATTTATTTTATTAATCCGTTTTCTATGGAATTCATTTGCCGTCAAAAATTTTCGACGGAATCCATTTTCCGTCAAAAATCTTCTACGGAATCCATTTTCAGTCGAAAAACTTCACAAAATCAATTTCTTTTGCATTTATTTTATTCATCCGTTTTCGACGGAATTTGTTTTCCGTCGAAAAACTTCACAAAATCAATTTATTTTGCATTTATTTTATTCATCCGTTTTCGACGGAATACATTATTCGTCAAAAATCTTCGACGGAATACATTTTGCGTCGAAAAACTTGATAAAATCAATTTCTTTTGCATTTATTTTATTCATCCATTTTCGACGGAATTCATTTTCCGTCAAAAATCTTCGACGGAATACAATTTTCGTCGAAAAACTTGATAAAATCAATTTCTTTTGCATTTATTTTATTCATCCGTTTTCGACGGAATTCATTTTCTGTCAAAAATCTTCGACGGAATCCATTTTCCATCAAAAATCTTCTACGAAATCATTTTCCGTCGAAAAACTTCAAAAAATCAATTTCTTTTGCATTTATTTTATTAATCCGTTTTCGACGCAATTCTTTTTCCGTCGAAAAACTTCACAAAATCAATTTCTTTTGCATTTATTTTATTCATCCGTTTTCGACGGAATACATTTTCCGTCAAAAATCTTCGACCGAATCCATTTTCCGTCGAAAAACTTCACAAAATCAATTTCTTTTGCATTTATTTTATTCATCCGTTTTCGATGGAATTCATTTTCCGTCAAAAATCTTCAACGGAATCCATTTTCCGTCAAAAATCTTCACAAAAACAATTTCTTTTGCATTTATTTTATTCATCCGTTTTCGACGGAATTTGTTTTCCGTCGAAAAACTTCACAAAATCAATTTCTTTTGCATTTATTTTATTCATCCGTTTTCGACGGAATACATTTTCGTCAAAAATGTTCGACGGAATCCATTTTTCATCGAAAAACTTCATAAAATCAATTTCTTATGCATTTATTTTATTCATCCATTTTCGACGGAATTCATTTTCCGTCAAAAATCTTCGACGGAATCCATTTTCCGTCGAAAAACTTCACAAAATCAATTTCTTTTGCATTTATTTTATTCATCCGTTTTCGAAGGAATTCATTTTCCATCAAAAATCTTCGACGGAAACCATTTTCCATCAAAAATCTTCTACGGAATCCATTTTCCGTCGAAAAACTTCATTTTCGACGGAATTCATTTTCCGTTAAAAATATTCACAAAATCAATTTCTTTTACATTTATTTTATTAATCCGTTTTCGACGGAATACATTTTTCGTCGAAAAACTTGATAAAATCAATTTCTTTTGCATTTATTTTATTCATCAATTTTCGACGGAATTCATTTTCCGCCAAAAATCTTCGACGGAATACATTTTTCGTCGAAAAACTTCATAAAATCAATTTCTTTTGCATTTATTTTATTCATCCATTTTCGACGGTATTCGTTTTCCGTCCAAAATCTTCGACAGAATCCATTTTCCGTCGAAAAACTTCACAAAATCAATTTCTTTTGCATTTATTTTATTCATCCGTTTTCGACGGAATTCATTTTCTGTCAAAAATCTTCGACGGAATCCATTTTCCATCAAAAATCTTCTACGAAATCCATTTTCCGTCGAAAAACTTCAAAAAATCAATTTCTTTTGCATTTATTTTATTAATCCGTTTTCGACGCAATTCTTTTTCCGTTGAAAAACTTCACAAAATCAATTTCTTTTGCATTTATTTTATTCATCCGTTTTCGACGGAATACATTTTCCGTCAAAAAATTTCGACCTAATCCATTTTCCGTCGAAAAACTTCACAAAATCAATTTCTTTTGCATTTATTTTATTCATCCATGTTCGATGGAATTTATTTTCCGTCAAAAATCTTCGACGGAATCCATTTTCCGTCAAAAATCTTCACAAAATCAATTTCTTTTGCATTTATTTTATTCATCCATTTTCGACGAAATTTGTTTTCCTCACAAAATCAATTTCTTTTGCGATTTATTTTATTCATCCATGTTCGATGGAATTTATTTTCCGTCAAAAATCTTCGACGGAATCCATTTTCCGTCAAAAATCTTCACAAAATCAATTTCTTTTGCAATTATTTTATTCATCCGTTTTTGACGGAATTTGTTTTTCATCGAAAAACTTCAGAAAATCAATTTCTTTTGCATTTATTTTATTAATCCGTTTTCGATGGAATTCATTTGCCGTCAAAAATTTTCGACGGAATCCATTTTCCGTCAAAAATCTTCTACGGAATCCATTTTCAGTCGAAAAACTTCACAAAATCAATTTCTTTTGCATTTATTTTATTCATCCGTTTTCGACGGAATTTGTTTTCCGTCGAAAAACTTCACAAAATCAATTTATTTTGCATTTATTTTATTCATCCGTTTTCAACGGAATACATTTTTCGTCAAAAATCTTCGACGGAATACATTTTGCGTCGAAAAACCTGATAAAATCAATTT
>JAVKPL010005230.1:0-24283 GCA_032173675.1 Gastrolobium villosum | reverse complement strand
TTCCATGGAGGACCAGTAATGAAACAAGTTATGGCTTTGCGCCTTCATTCCATTGCAACTTAAATGAGGTAACCGTCAGGCTCGGGACGTTAAACACGCGCTAGTTGGGAGGCAACCCAACATTTCTACCCTTTTATTTGTATCTTGTTTTCATTTTTTAGGTAACCAGAGAAAAATTAAAAAATTGAATGAAGGAAGAAAGTGAAAAAGATCCAGTGAGTCTACGCTTGAAGCGTAGAACTCTGCGCTTCAAGCGTAGAAAGAAAAATTGGGACAGAGGGTCTACGCTCCAAGCGTAGAACCCTACGCTTGGAGCGTAAAAAAGATGTTTGAACAGAAGCTGGGCGCTCCAAGCGTGGGAACCCACACTTGCAGCGCAGGAAACTCAAAGAGGCAGTAGTCCCACGCTCCAAGCGTAGAACCCTACGCTTGGAGCGTGGAAAGGGAATTTGAAAAGCCAGAGACAGAAGGTCTACGCTCCAAGCGTGGAACTCCACGCTTGCAGCGTAGAAAGGGAATATGGACCGACAGGGGCAGTAAGTCTACGCTTGAAGCGTAACTCCACGCTTCAAGCGTAGAAAGGGTTTTAAATGTTTAACCCTAACTTTTCTTCCCCAGCGCCGCGCCCCCCCTCTCCTCTATTCTCTCCCTTTTCCTTCTTCCCCCCACCTATTCCCCACTTCTCACCATTCCACACTCTCCTTCTCCCTCACCCTTTTCCTTTCCCTCTCCACTGTCATCTTCCCTCACTCTTCTCCCTCTCTCACTCTTTCCCCTTCTATCTTCCAGCACCATTCACCACTCTTCACCATCACACACCACCATCATCTTCCACCACCATTCCTATTCTTCACCATTTACTTGGGTTTAAGATCAAATTTCTGCATAAAGTTCAATCAAAATGGCTGGAGACAAGGTAACCATTTTTTTTTCTTTCTTCTTTTTCTCATTACTTGATGATGGTTGTAAGGATAGGAGAAGTATGATATTTTTGACATGTGGTATGGATAGGAGAGATATGAACTGTTGATATTTTTGGCATGTGGTATGAACTAAGTAAAGGCATGATATTTTTGGCATGAACTGTTTAAAGGTATGATATTTTTGGCATGTGGTATGGATTGGAGAGATATGAACTGTTGATACGCATGATTAATGGGTTGGGACTGTTGACTTGAATGCATGATTGAAATTAAATCTGGGAATTGAGGTGAATGATGTCATGAACTGAATCTGTCTGCTGATAATATTTGCTATGCACATGTATTGGGAACTTTTCTGAGTTTCAGGAGAAAAGAATGAAAAAGGGCACCGAAGGGTCATCTGCTGCGAAAAGACCCCGCACAAATTTTGACTCCAGAAGATTTTTGTCCGCTGAAAAGCAGGACGTTTATGAAACTAAACTGCTGAATAAAAATGTAATCAAAGAGAGGGGGTTCGATTTGGGGAATCTCCTACTTTTTGATGACATTTATTCGGTAGTTCAAAGGAGACACTGGAGGACATTGGTCACCTTTCCACAGGACAGTTCTGGGCGCATTCTCAGAGAATTTCTAGCCAATGCTGATAAGAACACTGTCAATGCCACCCGAAGGAGCTGGGTGAGAGGGAAGGAAGTACCATTTGATGCTGCGACAATTGAAGAATTTCTGCAAACTTCATATGACCCTACTGCTGAGTGTGAGTTTGTCCGACTATTCAATTTGATGCAGCCGTCAGAAGGGTATTATCGGGAAGAAATGCCCCTCATTGCTGATGAAGTTCGGGAAAAGATCACCAGTCCATTCTCTGAATGGAAGTTTAGGCAGGGTCTCACTAATGTACCCGAAAAATTTACTAGACTCTGCCTTACTGGTGAGGCTATCAGCTGGCACACTTTTGTAAATGCAACAGTTATTCCTTCTACAAACAAAAGTGATGTCAATGTCGAGAGGGCTGTTCTATATTATGTGCTGATGGGGGACAAAAATCTGAATATTGCTGCTATTTTATCTGACAGGATTGTCCACATGATTACCCAAAGCAAGGATAATAATCTATTGGCTCACAGCTCTTTAATCTCTCATCTTTGTATTAGAGCTGGGGTTGAAATTCCCGCTAATGAGCCATTGGATGTAAAGGCTGAAAAGCCTATGACAAAGATTGCTTTGGGAGGTTATTACAAGGAATCAGAAAAACATGCAGCATGGCTTCTCAATAGCCAGGGCAATCCTATACCCCCTCCAGAGCCACAGGATCCGTCAGTACCTCAGGCACCTCCAGCATCCCAGACATCAGCAGCATCATCATCTGCTCGCCAGCCACTCTATGAGGATTCTCCCATCATACTCGAGATGCATGCTATGATGAAGGCCATGTGCCTGAAGATGGGGATAGATCCAGCAGATCCTCCTAGCTCTTTCCAGCAGTATACCATGGAGGAGTGATCACTGGCTGTTGTTATTTTTATTTTTCTCTCGGACGTTGTTAATTTTAATGTTTTGTTTTAAATGACCAATAGGATTTTGTTAGGGTCAAGTTTACTGTTTGGATATGAACATCTCAGGGTATTTCTCACTGTTTTGCTGATATAATATTGTTAATGATGTGTGTTTTAATTGCGCAGCTGTTCTTAATCGATTGAACTTAGTTATTGCTGGGGACAGCAATTTCTAAAATCTGGGAATGGTGGATGACCTTGCCCACCTGTTCTTGCACTTTAGCTGCAATTGTGGAACCACACTTCATTTCAGGGGAGATATTCGAACCAATTTACATTTTCAGTTTTAAATATCTGTCTTGGTTTAAGTAATTTTAAAAATTCAGCAAATTTTTTTGGAATATGCCTGTTGTTTGGAATATGCCTATTGATAATCTCAGATCTAGATGTTGCTTTCCTAAACAAATGATTGAGTTCATCTTAGGAAGTACATTAAGCTTTGAAAATTTTGGCATGATGTCACTTGGCATGAGTAGAGATTAGAATTGTTCGTCTGTCTGAAATTATGTGCTAGAATATATGATATGCCTGATATCTCTGTGAAAATCTAGTCTGAAATCATAGCCTTGAGGTTTGAGCCTATACAGTAATTTTTTTTTCTTCTGAGAGGCCTCACTGTACTGACACTCTAGAACTTGGTTTGTTTCTCTACAAGGCATGCATTTTAACTGATATGATAAGGCAATTTGTTCTTGATAGCTCTGGCCATATAGCTCACCTGTATAAATAATTTTTCCATTGTTATCCCTTTAAGCCGAGCCTGTTCATTGGTAATTACCAAAATGTTGCTTAGCCTATCCATGATAAACTTACCTTAAGTGAGATTGAACTACTGATTTTTCTCAAAAAGAGAGAAAATATCTAAGGTAAGCTCCACTACACTAAGCAAATTGGAAAGGGAAAAAGAAAATTCAAAAAAAGAAAGAAAAGGGAAAAGAAAAAAAATGCGGGTGAAGCATTGTGAATAAATTGGTCAAACATAGGAATTGACTTCCCGAAATTCTGTGGGCAAGTTAGTGGAGCAAAACTGATGAGTTAAACCTATCTAAATTGTGTTGTTCTCAGTTTGTCAATCTCATAGCAATTGAAGCCACTCTCCATACAAATTCCTACCTGAAGCCAGGCCAAATTAAAACCATTGAAAGTCCTTTGATTAGTTAAGTGCATGTGTTGGAATCCTTCAATTTTAAGGATCTTGAGAATATGATCAAGCCTATGGCAGTGTTACAGCTGTGATGGTTATGTATGTCTGATACCCTAAAAACACCAGAGTGTGAGTGATATAATTTGTCTTGGTGAGGGATGTTCAGATTACATTCATGATTTTTCAGAGAATTAATGGCATAATCAGAAATTCTTGCAGAATTCAGTCAGGCATGACATAATGATTTCTTCAAGTGTTTGGTTGATATTGTGTTGAAATACAGCTGTACATTTTTCTAAAGTTTGAATCAGTTTATTGCTGAGGACAGCAATGTTTAAATCTGGGAATTGTTTGATATGCTCCCAGCATATATACTTTTATAGATCAAAAAAAGCAGGAAATCAGATCTAAAACTGTGTATAAAAGTGTATATGTTGTGAAATTATTGAATAAAAATCGTCAGACACTCTCTCACTCAGATTCTTCATGTTTACAGGAGAAAAATGACAAACAAAGGAGCTGGAGGAAAAATCAGACAGAAGCTCCACGCTCCAAGCGTAGGAACCCACGCTTGAAGCGTGGGAAAAGATTTCCAGACAGTGAGTCCACGCTTCAAGCGTAGAACTCCACGCTTGAAGCGTGGGAAAGACAAAAAAAAGGCAGAAACTCCACGCTTGGAGTGTGGATCCTGCGCTCCAAGCGTAGGGTTGAGATGGACAGCTGTCAGTTGCGAGAAAAGGAGGATTCTGAGGTTATAAAAAGGGCATAAGGCAACCCTAGGAGGCACTCTTGATATTCTGAACAACTGAGGTCATTCGGAGGCGGAAGCTCTGGAGAGAAATCTCTTCTTCTACCTTTCTGTAGTTCTTTTAGTTTATATTTTCATTTGAATATTGGATTCTAGCCATGATAATGGTTGGCTAGAACCTCTTTGCTGTAGTTAGGGTCACGAACCCTTGTGAACCCCTGATACAATGGATTGAGTTTTTATTGATATATTTATCTTTTGAATTTCGTTCTATTCTGATCGTATTGTTATTGTTATTATTAGATCCGATCAATCTAGTAAGTAATAATAAATCTGAGGATTAGGGCCAACAAGAGGGATCTGAGGTCTTTAATCCAGAAAGGGGATAGAACGACGGTATGAACATGATCTAGACATAGACATGATTCATATTGTAGATGTTTTAATTATCGATCTTTATGCTTGATCTCATATAGGGCACCTCAAGGAATTAGGGTTCTATATGAGATTAAAGGGTTAATTCCTCAAGGGATTGAGAATTAACTATTGATACCTTTATCTGATAATTATCTAATTTCACGATTTATATATTGATATTTAACTTAATCCAGAGTAAAAGGTGGGGATCATTGGTGAGTGTTCTCTAACTGCAGCGTTTTTCTCACATATTCAAACACTTATTTTATTTCTTTTTCAAAAAGAACCAAAAACAAGTCTTTTTATTTTACAAATCAAATTCCCACACAATCCTGACATTCGTGTCAAAAACATCTTTGAAGATTTAATCTTAAAAGGAAGAGTTTTAATTGATTTAGACACACTCTCTGTGGATACGAACTTTGACTTATCATTGTATTACTTGCGCGATTCGGTACACTTGCCGATTCACGTCAAAGATACTGCGGTATGAGTGTACCGATAAGTGTGAAATTTTTATGAATATTTTGGAGAAATAAAAATATGTTAAGGACTGGAAAAATATGTAGATTAAGAATTTGTGATCATAATTTTTATCGGGATTAAAGTTAAAACGCGTGTGGGACCCGCGGGTGGTTTAAGTGACTTGAAAGTCACAAATGCACAGCATTCTCTCCCCCTCCCTCTCTTATTTTTCCCGTGGAGGTACAGCCTCCATGGCCAAAATGGCTCCAAATCCCTTTTCTTTGTAACTTGCTCATTTCTCAACCAAATCAAGTGATCTTTGGCTTGAAACTTGATGCAAACAACCTTCTAGATCCATTGGTAACACTTAGAAGCCATGAAACCACCTCCTTGGGGCGAAAATGGACAAACTCAGATCCGACCCTTAGGTGTTCTTGGAGTTTTTGGGAGTTTTTGGATCTCTTTTGGATTGATGGAGCCTTGGTGGTGTTCCTACACTTGATGGTGAGTATATTTGTGGTATTTTTGTGGTTGATTTTGTAGATCTAGAAATTATGCTTTGAATCTTTGATTCTAGATGTGTGATGATAGAGAGCTCAAATGGAAAAATGGTATTAGATGAAAATGCCTTAGAATGATGCTTGTAAGCTAGAAATGCTATGATAAATTTTGGTGAAAAAGTTGGATTTTAACTTAGGAAAATTTGTGAAGATTTCATGAAAATTGTTATGTGGTGAAATTGAATAATTGAATGATGGACCATTGGTATAGGTTGATAATGTGATTATATGATTAGTGTGTGTGTTAAAATGGAAGTGAAAACCTTGTAGAACCAACTTTTGAGGAATTCGAACCATAGAGTGGTTTGGAGGAAAAATGATGTAAAGGTTGTGAATTTGATGGAACATGATATAAAATGATGTTTAAATGGATGATGGTATAGTGTGATATAGTGGAATGAGAAGAAAGAATGTGTGATTCATGATATAATTGGTAATTTGATCTATAAAAGAGATTGAAGTAAAATGAATGATTATTTGAGATTTAATGTTTGATTTGGAAATGGATTGATAATCATGTTGTGGATTATCTAGGTTGCCTCTTTTGGACGCTTTGGAAGCGGATAAGCTTGGAGCTTACGTTTGGAGCATGGGCTCGGTATTGAGGTAACCTTTGGAACTGGGGTTTAGCCCTTGTGTGCTCCACCACACCTAGTGGATGGTTGTGGTTGGATTATGTGGTTATGACATTGTGTGATTGTGTGCTTGTATGCATATTGCTTGATTTTTGTGAAAATTGTTTGGTCACTGGCCAGTTGACGTGTGTGGAGTTTGGACATCCGCTGGATCATTTCGTGACGGAATGCCAGTTGGAATGTGCCATGGAGTCGACTCTGGGAGCGACGCCAGGATGATCCAAACGGGGACGTCCGCCGGATAGGGCTCATGAGGAGTTCCAGTTGGGTATTGCCATGGAGTCTTCTCAACCATGGGAGAGGCGCCAGGACTGTCTCGGGAGTTATATGATGGAGTCCTTGAACATGAATCCATGAGTGGATGTTCTCGGGTTGTCTCCAGTTGGTGGGTGATATTGCATTGCTTGCATATTATATGATGTTATATTTGCACATTGAGTGAGCCATGGGGTGGAGAAACCTCCAGGGCCCTTGGTTTACTGAGATATATTTATATATCTCACCCCGTGTTGTGGGGCATCATTTCAGGTTAGGTTGAGCCTGGAAGAGTGGAGCATGAGGTGCATATTGGGGGCACCATGTGATGAGCATTGGATGGGGACATATATTGCATATGTTTTATGCTTTAGAATTAGATCATGAACTTGTGCATGTTGAAAATGCCATGCCTTGTATGTTCATGACTATATGTTGAATCCTTTCAATTTGATGTATATGTAGGACTTTAGTATATATTGTATATTGAGTGAGCATGGGACTTGTCCATTGCCACATTCATTGTATTAGAAGCCTTGATGAATATGTTGTAAAATGGACCATATTTGATGTAAAATGGCCATTATGTTAAAGACTTTGTATATGATACATAATTGAATGAAAATGCATGTTTGATGGGCCTAGTGCCTACATTAGAGTATGTTTAAGTGTTGTGTGGAGTACTAAGGTGTTTGGGATGGATTACACAACCTTTTTGGGGCTTAAAATGCTGTAATCTGTCACTTTTGCTGCATAGTAATCGATTACCCAAGCATGGTAATCGATTACCATGCAACAGGGGACGAAAATTGGCTACTGTCTTCACTGGTAATCGATTACTGAGCTTTGGTAATCGATTACCATGTGAGGTAATCGATTACCCAAAGTTGGTAATCGATTACCAGAACAGAGGATGTGAAAAATTGGCTACTGCCTCATTTTTGACAGGTGGTAATCGATTACCACCCACTGGTAATCGATTACCACAGTGTAAATTTTGAAAATTTGAGTTTTTCTAGACTAAAAGAAAGGGGTTTAACTTGATGGGTAGAACTCCACATGATACGTGGTTTGAAACCACGCGTAGCTTATGTAAAAGGGCTAGAACTTGGTAAGAAATGAAAATAAGTTGATGGATTTAAATGAGTTGAATAAAAAGAGAGATTAGTGTTGTTGTTAAGCTGAATGCTTCCGCGTATTGCATTTACAATTATAGTGTTGTTTTAATTGATTACGGAAAAGGTTATGGTTATGAAAAGGAATATGATAAAAGAAAAAGTTTGCCCGTAATTTAATTAACCCAATTACTGTGATTGTAACTGCGCTTAATATCATAATCAATGTTAACAATACTGGTACGTAACGGGCTGTTACAGATTCTCTTATGTATATCTTAAAATATTATTTTATTTCTATATCTTAAAATGACACAACTTTATATCATTTAAAATAATAATTACTTTTTTCCTTAAATAATATAATCACACAATGATTTGTTCACTTGAAATAATCCAAATTGTTTCCTTATTTTATAAGAATTTATCATTATAAAAGATATTGCTAGTGGTGAAGAAAACAGTAACAGTGTTAGTGGGAGTTGAGAGAGAGCGCGCGTGAAGTCACTTTCCCTCTCATTTTATCTCTCTAAGAAGTTTGTTTGAACGCCTTTTCAATCTTCCCTCCTCTTCTCATCCATCTCAAAACCCTAACCCCCAAATTCACCTCTTTAATTTTTTTTCTCGTTCATTCGAAGCCTTTCGAATATAAATTTACTCCCAAAACTTTATTCTCAAAAAACCCTAGTAGTCTCTCAAAAAACCAAAATAGAAAACAAAAATAACTCAGACAGACAACATGTTTTCTAAATTTAATTCTAAAAGCAAAAAAATAGTTACGGTCCTTAAAACTGTTTTTACAAAACAAACCTTAGTTTTTGGTCTGAAAAGTAAAAAAGTATTTTTAAAAAAGTAATAAAAAAGAGCCTTAACTTGCCGTTTTCAAGTCTCGTGTGCTCATCATCACTCTTTGCACAAGACAGACAGGACCTATCAGAATTGGACACTCATTTGGTACCAAACCCAAACCCCCTTTCTAAAGCCAAAACCCTAAATCTAAATGCCTCTCAATTGGACCCCCCCTTCGTTCCCTGGCAATTTGCCATGGCCGTCGGTGTTGCCTTCCAACGAGAGTCATTCTTGGCACTCGTCTCGGGTTTCCGCTGTGGCTCCGGATGTGTCGGATTCAGAGCGTGCTTTCGATGATAACGGGCACATTCGAATAATGAAATTTCTGCCTCCATGGTTGTACCTTCTGGGGTGGTACATATTTTTTTGTTCTTGTTCTTGATCTTGTTCTGTTTGTCTCAAGGATTTTGTTTGTTTTGATAATTGATTTGTTTAACAGGGAGCTGGGCTTTCAAATCTTGGCAATACTTGCTTTCTTAATGCTATCTTGCAATGCCTTACGCACACGGTGCTCTAGTCCTGGGTCTTCGTTCATGCAATCATTCAACCGCTTGTGCTGGTGTGTTACCCTTAATTGAATTTGAAAAAAATTATTATTTTATGTGTTTAGATTTAGCTTGTTGTGTAAAATAGTGTGCTTTAGTGCAATAGTCTTGCCTTATTGTGGGGTTGAGAGGTGGTTAGACCTAACTAGCCTTACTTCTGTGATAATTTTATTGTTTGCTTTCATTTATTTTCTTAAGATTTTGACATATAGGAATTGGAAATTTCAGGTCATACTGATGGATTCTGTCTTATTTGTGCTCTCCGTGAAGATATTCAATCTTCCATAGTGGCTTCAGGAGCCGATGTTTCACCCTTCAAGTTTGTGGACAATTTGAACCAAAAATTTTATCACTATCATCATTATTGTGAAACTACCTTTCTTATCACCATTGGCATGCGGCTAATCATTTGATTCGAAGAATTAAGGATTGTCATTATTAGTGATTGTATATCATTGGCTTGCAAAATGGAATTTTAATTAATTCAAGGTTATTTGCTTATTTAACTTTAACTATTGTGATCCATGACCCCGTAATAGATTTTTCCTCTATATTTAGAAGATACCAGCAGGAAGATGCACATGAATTTTTGCAGTGTGCCTTAGATAAATTGGAAAGATGTTTTCTTGATTTGAAGAATAATAATATTAGTTCTGAAGATGATAATCTTGTTGAGAAATTATTTGGAGGTCGTCTCATCAGCAAAGTATGTTGAGATAATTGTAATATTTTGGCTAACCAGTTGATCACTTGAGACCGTTTTTTTAAAATCCAAATAAGGCAAGACTATTGTTTTAAATTGGTGAATGTTCAGGATTTTACACAATAATTTTTCATGAATACTTATGCGAGTGTAGGCTAGGTGTGAAATTTTTATAGAAATAAAAATTGTCATTTTATGTAGATTAAGAATTTATTCGGAAATGAAAACACTCTCGAAGGAAGCGCTTAAAAGAGCCATTTTCTCCATTTTTCTTCATTTCTTCGTTTCTTCACCGAATCGGAAGATTGTACAACCTTCCAAAGCCATTACATAACCCATCTCCTTGGCATTTTGAGCAAGATTCGCCACTTTATTGCACAGTTTTGATCTTCTAATGGTTGAAGCCTTGACAACACATTGTGACAAATATTTTTATGGTTGAATTATCAAAATTAAACAAAATCCTTGTGACAAATGGAAACAGAAAAAGGCAAGAACAAGAACAAGCTAATCATTGTTTTTGGTGAAAAATAGGTTTTTAACACCCAATACAACCGTGGAGGCAAATTTGGATTTCATTATTGTTGTAGGGTGCCTCACACGGACGGAATGTGCCCCGTTGATCATACGTTTGGAACGGTATTGCTCGTGAATCCAACACATCCGGAGCCACAACGGAAACCCGAGACGAGTGCCAAGAATGACTCTCGTTGGAAGGCAACACCGACGGCCATGGCGAATTGCCAGGGAACGAAGGGGGGACCAATTGAGAGGCATTTAGATTTAGGGTTTTGGCTTTAGAAAGGGGGCTTGGGTTTGGTACCAAAGGAGTGTCCAATTCTGATAGGTCCTGTCTGTCTTGTGCAAAGAGTGATGATGAGCATACGAGACTTGAAAATGGCAAGTTAAGGCTCTTTTTTATTACTTTTTTTAAAAATACTTTTTTACTTTTCAGACCAAAAACTAAGGTTTGTTTTGTAAAAATAGTTTTAAGGACTGTAACTATTTTTTTGCTTTTAGAATTAAATTTAGAAAACATGTTGTCTGTCTGAGTTATTTTTGTTTTCTATTTTGGTTTTTTGAGAGACTACTAGGGTTTTTTGAGAATAAAATTTTGGGAGTAAATTTATATTCGAAAGGCTTCGAATGAACGAGAAAAAAAATTAAAGAGGTGAATTTGGGGGTTAGGGTTTTGAGATGGATGAGAAGAGGAGGGAAGATTGAAAAGGCGTTCAAACAAACTTCTTAGAGAGATAAAATGAGAGGGAAAGTGACTTCACGCGCGCTCTCTCTCTCAACTCCCACTAACACTATTACTGTTTTCTTCACCACTAGCAATATCTTTTATAATGATAAATTCTTATAAAATAAGGAATCAATTTGGATTATTTCAAGTGAACAAATCATTGTGTGATTATATTATTTAAGGAAAAAAGTAATTATTATTTTAAATGATATAAAGTTGTGTCATTTTAAGATATAGAAATAAAATAATATTTTAAGATATACATAAGAGAATCCAAATATAATCATCAATTATCCGATATTATCAGATTAATATAATTCATTTTAAAATCGGGCAATTGTTATTCGTGATTTGGTGGTATGTGGAAGATATTTTATATGCATTTAATGATAAGGATTAGAAGATTTTAATGTTTTTCCTTTTTTAATTGGTAATGCATTGTATAATACTATTTAGGATAAAAATAAATATTTTTAATAAAAGTATCATTTAATAAAGAATTTATATAATACTTAAAAAAATGTCATATGATATCAGTTTTTATAAAAATTTATTGATAAGTGTGTCCAAAACATAAATTAATTTTTATAATTTTCTTAAAATATTTTAAAAATTAATATATTGAAAAAATATTTTTTTAATATATTAAAATTAAAATAACATATTGATTTTTAGGATTACACTGGTTAACGATGTTAATATATCAATATCTTATCAGGCTTTATCCCTCCCCCTTAGGGCCTGTTTGGTGCAGTGGCGTACCCACAGCTAAACCAGCAGGTGCCTTGGCACCTGCTTGGTTTTTTTTTACTTATTATCTAATTAATTATTATTAACTAATGTGAAAATTATAATTTGGCATCACCTAAATAGAAAATTAAATACTCGATACAAAGTAACAACAAACCATCTAAATGCAAACAAATAATAAGGAACATGTATAGTGTGTTTATTTTTGTGTTCTACCTTTTTTATATTTTATCCCGTATATTTTTTTTTCCTGCTTTATTCTAATCAGTTATGTTATTTATTTTACTCCTATTATTTAAAAAAATAAAGATTTCTAAACTTAATCACAAAAATGATCTGTTGACTTATTTCAAAATTTGGGCCCAACTAAACCAAATAAACCCATTTAAAAGTAGAAAAAATGGTTTGTCCTTTTAAATGACACAAGATTGTATACTTTTAGTTTTTGACACTATATCTTAACGATAAAACATAGTTATAATGTTATCAAAAAAAAAACATAGTTATTGTAACATCCCGTTGTACACCGGTATTGTTAACATTGATTATGATATTAAGCGCAGTTACAATCACAGTGATTGGGTTAATTAAATTACGTGCAACTTTTTTTCTTTTACCATATCACTTTTCATAACAATAACTTTTTCCGTAATCAATTAAAACAACACTATAATTGTAAATGCAATTCGCGGAATCATACATTTTACTAACATCACTAATCTCTCTTTTTATTCAATTCATTTAAACTCACCATCTTACTCTCACGTTTTACCATGTTATAGTCCTTTACGTTAGCTACGCGTGGTTTCAAACCACGTACCATTTGGAGTTCTACCCACCAAGTTAAGCCCCTTTCTTTTAGTCTAGAAAAACCTGAATTTTCGAAAATTGCACTGTGGTAATCGATTACCAGTGGGTGGTAATCGATTACCACCTGTCAAAAATGAGGCAATAGCTAAAATTTGACATCCTCTGTTCTAGTAATCGATTACCAAGATTGGGTAATCGATTACCTCACTTGGTAATCGATTACCAATCCTCAGTAATCGATTACCAGTGGAGACAGAAGCATATTTTTCGTCCCCTGTTGCATGGTAATCGATTACCATGCTTGGGTAATCGATTACTATGCAGCAAAAGTGACAGATTACAGCATTTTCAGCCTAAAAAGGTTTGTGTAATCCATCCCTAACCCCTTAGTACTCCACACAACACTTAAACATACCCTAATGTAGGCTCTAGGCCCTTCCATCATGCATTTTCCTTAAGTCATACATCATTTACAAAGTCCTCAATGTAATGGCCATTTACATACAAATATGGACCATTTTTACAACATGAATACCAAGACTTCAAGTGCAATGAATGTGGCAATGAACAAGTCCCATGCTCACTCAAAATATACAATTATCCATGTCATGAATAATAAGCAATAAACAAGACTTAGTACACCATCATGAACACTACCAAAAAGCATGGAAATAACATCATGCAATATGTTCATGACCTAAGTCTCAAAATACTAATGTCATGCTATGTGCAATCCATAGTCCTCCTCCAAAATGTCATGCAATCCCAATGCACCGCAGGCAAGTCCACTGTCCACTAAGCGGGCTTCTTGCCCGAAGCTCCTCCCGGCTCATAGTGACCTGAAATGTGGTCCCCCAAACACGGGGTGAGATATACAAATATATCTCAGTAAACCAATGGAGCTAGAGGCTCTCTCCACTCCATGGCTCACTCAATGTGCAAATATAACATCATGTAATATGCATGCAATACAATATCACCAACCAACTGGAGACAACCCGAGAACATCCACGCATGGATTTATGTTCAAGGACTCCATCATATAACTCCCGAGACAATCCTGGAGCCTCTCCCATGGTTGAGAAAACTCCATGGCCAACCCAACCGGAACTCCTCATGAGCCCTATCCGGCAGATGTCCCACGTTTGGCTCATCCTGGTGTCGCTCCCAGAGTCGACCCCACGGCATACCCAACTGGCATTCCGTCACGAAATGATCCAGCGGATGGCCAAACCCAACACACGTCAACTGGCCAGTGACCAAACAATTTTCATACAATCCAAGCAATATGCATACAAGCACATAATCACACAATGCCATAAACACATAATCCAACCACAACCTTCCACTAGGTGTGGTGGAGCACACAAGGGATTAAACCCAAGTTCCAAGGGTTTACCTCAACACAAGTAATCCGTTCCAAACGTATGCTCCAAATCAACCTTTCACAATCACGTCCGTGTGAGGCACCCTACAACAATCAACAATTCCAAATTACACCAAACCTCAATTTTCATGAAAATTCCTCAAATTTTCCTAAGTTAAAAACCCAACTTTTTCACCAAAAATTATCATAGCATTTCTAGCTTACAAGCATGATTCTAAGACATTTTCATCTAATAGCATTTTTCCATTTGGGCTCTCTATCATCACACATCTAAAATTAAAGACTTAGAGCATAAATTCCTAGATCTACAAAATCAACCACAAAAATACCACAAGTATACTCACAATCTAGTGTATGAACACCACCAAGGCTCCACTAAGTCCAAGGAAAACCAAAAGCTCCAAGAACACCAATGGGTCGGATCTGTCTTGGCCAAAAAACGCAGCAAAGAGATGGATTCAAGGCTTGGAAGTGTTACCAATGGCTTTAGAAGGTTGTTTACAATAGATTTCAACACCAAAATCAAGAGATTTGGTGAAGAAATGAGAAAATGGCAAAGAGATGAAGAAGTGGGTTCTTTGGTTCTTCACCAACAGGGGGCGCACGGGAGAAGAAAGAAAAAAGGAAGGAAGGAAAGGGGAAAAAAGGGTGGGAGGCTAAGTGACTTCGGTCACACGGGTCCCACACGCGATCTAACTTTAATTCCGATAAAAATTCCGATCATAAATTCTTAATCTACATATTTTTCCAGTCCATGACGTATTTTTATTTCTCCAAAATATTGATAAAATTTTCACACCTATCGGTACACTCACACCACAGTATTTAACACTTAAAAATCACTATTCATCAATTTTTCCCAAATTTGCCTATTCACTCAATTTTCCGCCCTGATTCCATTTCCAGTATTATTTTTGTCATATGAAATCTCTAACTCAGTATTTATGCCTCAGAATACACGGCTGGTCAATTACCATTTTGCCCTTTTTGCCCATTTTGGCCATAATTCGCGGATTTTCACTAATCCATCCATTCTAATTTCACAATATAATATTAAAATACACATTTAACTTTATGAGGTGTTATATTCACCCCTCCTTTTAGAAATTTTGTCCGCAAAATTAAATCATACCTGCTCGCTAACTCAGGATACAGCCGGAGAATCTCATCCTCCCGCTCCCAAGTAGCCTCCTCAGGTGTGCGGCCTTCCCACTGAATCTTCAGCATGGGAATAATCTTACTTCTCAGTCTCTTTTCACTGCGGTCCAATATTGCAATAGGACCAACGGGAGTCTTCAAGTTCTCCCTGATTTCAATATTATCCGGTATCACCACATGTGATTCATCCGGAACATAACGTCGCAACTGCGACACATGAAAAACATCATGTAAATTAGACAACTGCGGGGGTAAGGCAAGCTGATAGGCCACCAATCCTACTCTTTTCATGATTTGATACGGTCCAATGAACCGTGGACTCAGCTTCCTCACACCCAACGCACGGCCAACACCTGTGACCGGAGATAACCGTACAAAAACATGGTCACCTTCCTCAAATTCCAGCGGTCTATGCTTATTGTCATAGTAGCTTTTCTGCCGATTCTGTGCCTGTTTCAATTTTTCTCTGATCATTTCAATTTGCACCGTTGTTTCCTGCACAAAATCCGGACCAAATCTTTCTTTATCGCCTACCTCAGTCCAACAAGTGGGCGTACGACACCTCCTGCCATACAAAACCTCATATGGTGCCATACCCAGACTGGAGTGAAAACTGTTATTATAAGAAAATTCCACCAATGGTAAGTACTTATCCCAAGCATTACCCTGTTCCAGTGTGCAAGCTCTCAGCATATCCTCAAGTGTCTGTATAGTTCTCTCAGTCTGACCATCAGTTTGCGGGTGATAAGCAGTGCTCAGTCGAAGCTGAGTGCCAAAAGCCTGCTGCAAAGCTCCCCAAAATCGTGAAGTAAACTTCGGGTCCCGATCGCTAACAATGCTAATCGGTATCCCATGGAGTCTCACAATCTCCTTTACATACAATGTAGCCAACTTCTCTGTGGTGTAATCCACTCGTACTGGTAGAAAATGTGCAGACTTCGTAAGTCGGTCCACAATAACCCAAATTGAATCGTAACCAGCTTGAGTTCGAGGCAATCCAACAACAAAATCCATCGAAATACTCTCCCATTTCCATTCTGGTATATCCAGCGGCTGAAGTAATCCAGCAGGTTTCTGATGCTCTATTTTTACTTTCTGACACACCAAGCACTTAGATACGTACTCGGCAACATCCCTTTTCATCCCAGGCCACCAGAACTTAACTTTCAAATCTTGGTACATTTTTGTGGCACCTGGGTGGATAGCATATTGACCCTTATGGGCCTCAGTCATAACTTCCTCTGCAATTTCCTTGGGCACAACAATCCTGCCCTGATATAACAACAATCCCTGTTCATTAACAGATATGCCACTCTGGCCTTTCAAATACTTTATACTTTCATTGCGAATTTGAGTCTCTTTAATCTTCTCGTGCAGCTCGTTCTCAATCCGAGTCAACTCCATATCACACATTCTCCCTGCAAAGAAATCCGTTATTTTCATGTCCCGAAATTGTTCAATCACTTCATTGTCCCACATCATCATATGAGATAAGTTAACAGACTTCCTACTCAATGCATCTGCCACAACATTAGCCTTTCCCGGGTGGTATTTCAGCTCAAAGTCGTAATCTTTCAAAAATTCAACCCATCTACGCTGTCTCATATTCAGCTCCTTCTGATCAAACAAATATTTTAAGCTTTTATGGTCGCTAAACACAGCAAATTTCATCCCATACAGAAGTGCCTCCAGATTTTCAAGGCAAACACAATAGCAGCCAGTTCCAAGTCATGCGTCGGATAATTTTCTTCATGTGGCCTTAATTGCCTAGACGCATAAGCAATCACTTTTCCTTCCTGCATCAGTACGCTCCCTAAACCTTTCTTAGAAGCATCACAATATAACACAAACTCACCCTCCGGATCAGGTAGAGTCAACACCGGAGCAGTGGTCAATTTCTCTTTAAGTAGCAGAAAACAGTCCTCACATTCCTGGGTCCACACAAAAGGAGTATCCTTTCGTGTCAATCGGGTCAACGGTAGAACCATTGCAGAAAATCCCTGTATAAATCGGCGATAATAGCCAGCAAGCCCTAGAAAACTTCTAATCTCAGTCACAGTCTTAGGTCGTTCCCAGTCGCTTACCGCTTCAATCTTGCTTGGATCCACTGCAACACCACTTGCAGAAATAACATGACCCAAAAATTGCACCTCAGACAACCAGAATTCATATAACACCTCAGATATTTAAATGTGTATTTTAATATTATATTGTGAAATGAAAGTTGGTGGATTAGTGAAAATCCGTGAATTATGGCCAAAATGGGCAAAAAGGGCAAAATGGTAATTTGCCAACCGTGTGTTCTGAGGCAAAAATACTGAGTTAGAGATTTCAAATGACGAAAGTAATACTGGAAATGGAATCAGGGCGGAAAATTGAGTGAATAGGCAAATTTGGGAAAAATTGATGAATAGTGAATTTTTAGTGTTAAAATACTGTGGTGTGAGTGTACCGATAGGTGTGAAATTTTTATCAAGATTTTGGAGAAATAAAAATATGTCATGGACTGTAAAAATATGTAGATTAAGAATTTATGATCGGAATTTTTATCGGAGTTAAAGTTAGATCGCGTGTGGGACCCGTGTGACCGAAGTCACTTGGCCCCCACCCCTTTTTCTTCCTTCTTTCCTTTCTTTTTCTTCTCTTCCTCGCGCGCCCTCCCTGCACCAAAAAGAACCAAGAGCCATTTTCTCCATCTTTTCTTCATTTCTTCGTTTCTTCACCGAATCGCTTGATTTTGGTGTTGAAATCTATTGTAAACAACCTTCCAAAGCCATTGGTAACACTTAGAAGCCTTGAATCCATCTCCTTGGCCGCGTTTTGAGCAAAGTCAGATTCGACCCACTTGAGTTTTTGGAGTTTTCTTGAAGTTTTGATCTTCTAATGGTGTAGTGAAGCCTTGGTGGTGATCATACAACACATTGTGAGTATATTTGTGGTATTTTTATGGTTGAATTCATAGATCTAGAAATTTGTGTTCAAACCTTTGATTTTAGATGTGTGATGATAGAGAGCCCAAATGGAAAAATGCTATTAGATGAAAAGGCCTTAGAATCATGCTTGTAAGCTAGAAATGCTATGTTAATTTTTGGTGAAAAATATAGGTTTTTAACTTAGGCGAATTTGAGGAAATTTCATGAAAAATGAGTTTTGGTGTAATTTGGATTTGATGATTGTTGTAGGGTGCCTCACACGGACGGAATTGTGAAAGGTTGATTTGGAGCATACGTTTGGAACGGTATTGCTCGTATTGAGGTAAACTCTTGGAACTTGGGTTTAATCCCTAGTGTGCTCCACCACACCTAGTGGAAGGTAGTGGTTGGATGATGTGGTTATGACATGGTGTGATTGTGTGCTTGTATGCATATTGCTTGTATTTTGTGAAAATTGTTTGGTCACTGGCCAGTTGACGTGTGTTGGTTTGGACATCCGCTGGGTTCGTCCTACGGGAGAATGCCAGTTGGAGATGCCATGGTGTTGTCTCTGGGAGCAACATCAGGATGATCCAAGCGGGGGACGTCCGCCGGATAGGGCTCATGAGGAGTTCCGGTTGGGTATTGCCATGGAGTCTTCTCAACCATGGGAGAGGCGCCAGGACTGTCTCGGGAGTTATATGATGGAGTCCTTGAACATGAGTCCATGCGTGGATGTTCTTGGGTGTCTCCAGTTGGATGGTGATATTGTTTTACTTGCATATTACATTATGTCATATTTGTACATTTTAGTGAGCCATGGAGTGGAGAGGGCCTCTAGCTCCATTGGTTTACTGAAATATATCCGTATATCTCACCCCGTGTTTGGGGGACCACATTTCAGGTCACTATGAGCCGGGAGGAGCTTCGGGCAAGAAGCCCGTATAGTGGACATTGGATTGGCATGCTGTAACAGCCCGTTACGTACCGGTATTGTTAACATTGATTATGATATTAAGCGCAGTTACAATCACAGTAGTTGGGTTAATTAAAGTACGGGCAACTTTTTTCTTTTATCATATTCCTTTTTCTTAACAATAGCCTTTCTCCGTAATCAATTAAAACAACACAATAATTGTAAATGCAATACGCGGAAGCATTCAGCTTAATCATCAACACTAATCTTTCTTTTTATTCAACTCGTTTAAACTCATCAAATTACTTTCATATCTTACCATGCTCTACCCCTTTACATTAGTTACGCGTGGTTTCAAACCACGTACCATGTGGAGTTCTACCCATCAAGTTAAACCCCTTTCTTTTAGTCCAGAAAAACTCAAGTTTTCAAAATTTACACTGTGGTAATCGATTACCAGTGGGTGGTAATCGATTACCACCTGTCAAAAATGAGGCAGTAGCCAATTTTTCAAATCCTCTGTTCTGGTAATCGATTACCAACTTTGGGTAATCGATTACCTCACATGGTAATCGATTACCAAAGCTGAGTAATCGATTACCAGTGAAGACAGTAGCTATTTTTTCGTCCCCTGTTGCATGGTAATCGATTACCATGCTTGGGTAATCGATTACTATGCAGTAAAAGTGACAGATTACAGCATTTTAAGCCCAAGAAGGGTTGTGTAATCCATCCCTAACACCTTAGTACTCCACATAACACTTAGACATACTCTAAGGTAGGCTCTAGGCCCTTCAAATATACACTTTCACACAATCATTCATCATTTACAAAGTCTTTAACATAATGGCCATTTTACATCAAATATGGTCCATTTTACAACATATTCACCAAGGCTTCAATTACAATGAATGTGGCAATGGACAAGTCCCATGCTCACTCAATTATACAATATATACTAAAGTCCTACATATACATCAAATTGAAGGATCTAACATGTATTCATGAGCTTACTAAGCATGGCTTATTCAACATGCATAGATTCATGACCTAAGTCTAAAGCATACATCCTATGCAAGATGTGTCCCTATCCAATGCTCATCACATGGTGCCTCCAACATGCACCTCATGCTCCACTCTTCCAGGCTCAACCTAACCTGAAATGATGCCCCACAACACGGGGTGAGATATATAAATATATCTCAGTAAACCAAGGGCCCTGGAGGTTTCTCCACCCCATGGCTCACTCAATGTGCAAATATAACATCATACAATATGCAAGCAATGCAATATCACCCACCAACTGGAGACAACCCGAGAACATCCACTCATGGATTCATGTTCAAGGACTCCATCCTATAACTCCCGAGACAATCCTGGCGCCTCTCCCATGGTTGAGAAGACTCCATGGCAATACCCAACCGGAACTCCTCATGAGCCCTATCCGGTGGACGTCCCCCGCTTGGATCATCCTGATGTTGCTCCCAGAGTCAACACCATGGCATTCCAACTGGCATTCTCCCGTAGGATGAACCCAGCGGATGTCCAAACCAACACACGTCAACTGGCCAGTGACCAAACAATTTTCACAAAATCAAGCAATATGCATACAAGCACACAATCACACAATGTCATAACCACATAATCCAACCACAACCTTCCACTAGGTGTGGTGGAGCACACAAGGGCTAAACCCCAGTTCCAATGGTTACCTCAATACCGAGTCCATGCTCCAAACGTAAGCTCCAAGCTTACCCGCTTCCAAAGCGTCCAAAAGAGGCAACCTAGATAATCCACAACATGATTATCAATCCATTTCCAAATGAAACATTAAATCTCAAATACTCATTCATTTTACTTCAATCTCTTTTATAGATCAAATTACCCATTATATCATGAATCACACATTATTTCTTCTCATTCCACTATATCACACTATACCATCATCCATTTAAACATCATATTTATATCATTTTCCATCAACTTCACAACCTTTACATCATTTTTCCTCCAAACCACCCTATGGTTCGAATTCCCAAAGATTGGTTCTACAAGGTTTTCAATTCCATTTTAACACACACTCTAATCCTATCATCATGTTATCACTCTATACCAAAGGTCCACCATTCAATTCTCCAATTACACCACATACCACTTTTTCATGAAATCTTCACAAATTTTCCTAAGTTAAAATTCCAACTTTTTCACCAAAATTTATCATAGCATTTCTAGCTTTCATGCATCATTCTAAGGCATTTTCATCTAATAGCATTTTTCCATTTGAGCTCTCTATCATCACACATCTAAAATCAAAGATTCAAAGCATAAATTCCTAGATCTATGAAACCAACCACAAAAGTACTACAAATGTACTCACCATCAAGTGTAGGAACACCACCAAGGCTCCATCAATCCAAAAGAGATCCAAAAACTCCAAAAACTCCAAGAACACCATAGGGGTCGGATCTGAGTTTGTCCAAAACGCAGCAATGGAGGTGGTTTCATGGCTTCTAAGTGTTACCAATGGATCTAGAAGGTTGTTTACAATAGATTTCAACACCAAAATCAAGTGATTTGGTGGAGAATAGAGAAAATGGTGAGGAAGGAGAGAAATGGTGGTTTTTGGCTCACAAATGCAGGGATGCGCGAGAGAGAAGAAGAAAAGAGAAGGAAGAAAGAAGAAAAGGAGGTGGGGCCAAGTGACTTCGGTCACACGGGTCCCACACGCGATCTAACTTTCACTCCGATAAAAATTCTGATCATATATTCTTAATCTACATATTTTTCCAGTCCATGTCATATTTTTCTTTCCTCAAAATTCTCATAAAAATTTCACACTTATCGGTACACTCGTACCGCAGTATTTAACACTTAAAAATCACTATTCATCAATTTTTCCCAAATTTGCCTATTCACTCAATTTTCCGCCCTGATTCCATTTCCAGCATTATTTTTGCCATATTAAATCTCTAACTCCATTTTTCATGCCTCGGTTCACGTTCTTGGCAAATTACCATTTTGCCCTTTTAGCCCATTTTGGCCCTAATTCTCGGATTTTCACTAATCCTTCCCTCTTAAACCCATATTTTATCACATAAATTCACATTTAATTTTCCGAGGTGTTATATTCACCCCACCTTTTAGGAATTTTGTCCGCAAAATCAACTATGCACATATGCTAACTCGGGATACAGCCAGAGAATCTCAGTCCCCCGTACCCAAGAAGCTCCATCCAGTGCGCGGACACCAACATAATTATTTAAATTTTTATCTTTTGGCTTTCCAGCCACATTTCACAATGACCTTGCCTTTCAAAGGCCCAATGGGAGACCTCAAGTCCTTCCCAATCTCAATCTCAACCGGTGACACCACATGTGAACAACCGGAGCGCACCACACAGTTGTGCTCTATCAATGCTTTACCAAGCCAATTTCTTTCGGTTTCTTTTCAATTTCTTTTCACTTTCTTTTTACAAGTCCGGCTACCTATCACACATAGCCCATATTTTCTCTTGGCAGGTTTTCCTACCAATTTAACATATCAACCTATATACCCATAGGGTTATGCTACATCTTATTCAATCTGTGCCACACGGGCAACTCTTACTTATTGGCACATTACGGTCACAAATTATCTTTCTTTGCTCTTTATTTCCACGGAGTATCAACTCTTGTCATCAATCTCTTTCACATTTCTTATTCCACATTAACCACTATTATGGAATCTCACAGCCTCTCAATGCAACTCACCGGGTAATCATCCAATTCACGCTCACTTTGCTTTTATTTTCTGAGGGAACAATCCCCATTTTTGGCACCTAGCCACAACTCGTACATCCACATTTTGCTTTTCTCATGTTCTTAACCTATCACGTACCATTTCCCTTCAACACTTATCTTTAACAATCACCATCTCTGTGCTTAACTTTTGAATCCAACCCTACAGGTTTACCAACTCTCGCCAAAACACAACGGCGAATCACTTCCTCAAGACATTTTACTGGCACATCATGGACCACCACATTATAATTCTTACCTTACATCGGTCCTTTCAAAGCTTTCAACCATGAATCCACTCCTGAATTTTATACACTAATCATAATTACCTTTTCAATTAATCATCTCAAAACTTAACACATAGTTCGTCATTGATTTCCCACATTAAAGGCAACATGCCCACGATTTCCATTAACAACTTTTCTTTAATTACTGTTCCATACTCATGTTATCAATTTCCACATGTATTTCATTCTACACACCTCACCTTCATTATCATTTCATTCAACCAGTATGTGTCACACACCTCACCTATCATCTCTCTCTCATACCTGTCCCATCACATAGGGATTTTCAAAGCCTATTTATCATGCCACAAAGGCTAAATCCACCACTATCATTACTTTCATAATTTCATATCGGCTATTACACAAGTCTCTCGGACTATTCAAGTACTACTAGCACTCTCAATCATATATCTTGATACCTAGCCAAAAACAACCTCAACGTTGTGCATTTTCAACACCTCTCTCACTATAGTTTGCATCTATACAACTTCATCAATGACTCTACCACCAGGGTAAAGATATTTACCTTTTATTTCACCAAATACCATTCTATTTGACAATCAGTACCACACTTTCTTGCTCGACTATATCATCATTACTCACTTATTAACATCATTGGCCACTTTGGCCACCAACTTAGCTTAGCATCTCCCATCACAAGCCTTTCCATAAAACTTTGACTCAATCCATCATCACTAATCAATTTTCCATTCCCTCCACATAGGGTGATAATCCAATAATTCATTTCATAATTTCCGTAAAACCATAATTCACCCTACCTCACTTGGTATACACTCATGCACATCTCCGAGTGCTCACATTCATAATCCAAACTACCATCTCATGGCACTTCACATTTTTCATCATATTAGGCATATTACTGTCCACTTAAAGTTATCCAAATTTCACCTCTTGCGTTCCTCACAAGATACAATTCTCTAATGCAATGGGTAAGAACATCCTTAGGTTTAACCCCTCGAGCTCTTGCTGTCCTAAGGGCCCCAGGTGCAATGCCCCACCAATCAGAGAATCTGTCCTTATAATTCACGCAAGAAGAGGTAACATGCCATAGGCTGTACTAACAGTCCCACTAACTCAAGATTCTACCTCACACTACCTTACTTAT
>JAVKPL010005229.1:0-24214 GCA_032173675.1 Gastrolobium villosum | reverse complement strand
ACTATAAACTTCTTCCACCTTCCGGCATTGGTTCACAAACTTGCTAAACTCTCGGATATCACAATTAGACATCTTCCGAGACATTTTCTCATTTAGACCCCATTGAAACTTGGAGGTCATCTCAGCTGGAGTGGGTAGGGCTCTCCCATAATTGGCGTATTTCACCAATTCATTGAATTTAGCAAAATATTGGTCAATTGACATCGACCCTTGCTTTAGATCATTATACTCATTCTGCTTCTGTTCCCTAGCCTCCCTAGGGAAGTAGTTGTCCAAGAACAACGTCTCGAACAACCGCCAGGTGATTTCCCGGCCTTCAGCTTCTAATGGTTGCACTGTATTTGTCCACCAATCTTCAGCTTCACCTTCCAGCATATACACAGAGTAGACCAATTTCAATGCATCAGGGCACCTCATAACCCTAAAAATCTTCTCCATAGCTTGGAGCCATTTTGCTGCCACCATAGGGTCATATTCTCCTTTAAAAGGAGGTTTGTGTTTTCTGAAAGCCATTAATCTTCTTTCCTCAACTTCGTGCTCATCAACCTGTTCTGCATGGGATTGACGCACCTCAGTATGATGGCTATGACTACCTGAGTGGTGACTCGCTTCACCCTCATTATTACCCGCTCCGTCTTCTTCATTGTGAGCAGGTGGAGTAGGCGTGGCAGTGTGAGGAGGAGGAGAGGGTTGTCGGTTCTCGGGTCTAGCACCCCTCAATGTCCTCAGCTCGTTCATCATCGCGGCCATAGCATTCCGCGTGTCTTCATTTGTCTTAAGTAAGTTTTCGTTAGCTCGACGACTAACCTCCAACTCCCTTTGTACAGCTGCCAAGGTTTCAGCCATAGGATCCGGATGCCCACCTATTGCCCCACGACCACCTCGGGGCCTAACCAAAGCAGCCAAAACAGGATCTAGCTGAGCATTTGCATTCGATGCTTCAGCGTTATTTCGGTTCCTCGTCATGACACTACACATGTTACACAAAGGAATGAGTTGATCAGGCTCACACTAAGTGATCACAAATGCAATAATCATCAAGAGTACCAAAATAACTACAAAGCATTAAACACCAAGCAAACATAACATCAATCTACAAGTTTCCCTGAGAAACTGCTCTGATACCATAAAATGTAACACCCCGTTCTAGAACCGGTTTGTTAACATTGACTTATGATATTAAGCGCAGTTACAATCACATAGGTGCAATTAAAATCCGGTTAAATTTTCTTTTAAAACAAGTCGAATTAAAATTACCCAATTACGTGACCATAACCATAATACATTGCGGAATAACATACTTAAAGCTTAATACCATACTTTCATTTCACTTATTATGGTCTTCATTTGCCCATAATATTATAGGATTTTTCATTAGTTACGCGTGGGTTCAAACCGCGCTCAAATCGGAGCACCGTAGCCCAAGTTATGAGATTTCTAAGAAAGGGAATGCTGAATTTCCCAGGACCCCTACGCTCCAAGCGTGGATCTCACACTCCGAGCGTGGGCAGTCAGAAGGTTCACGCTCCTAGCGTGGATCTCACGCTCCGAGCGTGGGTAGTCTGGAGCAAGCTCCCAAAACAGGGCAGTTTGACCTACCTATGGTGTTTTAACCATAACTTGAGTTATACTTATCCAAATTACACAATCTTGGTCTCCATGGAAAGCTAAGAAACATATCTACAACTTCCATCAAGACACAAGGATCCAAATCTATCGTATAGAATACGAAAATTGGACAACAAGACAGGGTATCTTGGCTCTTACTTGAATTCTCAATCAAAGGTTTTCTTTCACCTAATTTACATCATATAATCCTTTCAATACATGAATTTTAGTTTCTCTAGATACTCACACACTAAGAGAAACATGCATACCATTTCATCTTCATTAATTACAACATTACAACATCATCAGGTCTCAATTACATCATTGTCCTTACAAATTTCATATAGCAATTCTAAATGGCATGCAACTCAAAATGTCAAGCTATCAGGTACAAACTACTCATGCTTCTTGCCTCGGTCAACTTTACCTCTATCAGTACCTGAAATGATGCCCCACAACACGGGGTGAGATATACGAATATATCACAGTAAACCAGGGGTCCTTGGAGATCACTCCACCCTAAGGTTCACTTTCGATGTACACATAATCATAACAGTTCAACACATTCTTATCAATAATCATTATATGAACTTCCAAGAGAGATCCTCAAAGGGCTGTTTCTCTTAGGCTCTTACCACATGGAGATCCACATAGGGCTGTTTCCAAGGGAAGTCCTTAACCTCAACCTAGGAACCTCCAAGAGAGATCCACATAGGGTTGTTTCTCTAAGGCTCTTATCACATGGAGATCCACATAGGGCTCTTTCCAAGGGAAGTCCTTAACCTCAACATAGGAACCTCCAAGAGAGATCCACATAGGGCTGTTTCTCTTAGGCTTTTACCACATGGAGATCCACATAGGGCTGTTTCCAAGGGAAGTTCCTACCAATCATCCTCATCATAATACTATCAATCATAACCTCAATCACAATCCTCAACCATTACCTCATTCATTCTTTTCTACCTCTATAACCATTCCTCAATGACTCTTCAACAATCAACATCAACTAGTAATCATTCATCAATCATAACATGTATCAATGCATGAATCAATGCATGAGCATACAATTACTATCATAATTACATATCACATCTCATAAACCATCTCTCCTCAACGGAGTATGGTGGAACACTCAATGGGATTAACCCCAAGGTCCAAAGGTTTACCTTACTCTTCAACTTTCCTCAAAGCTTTCCTTTCCTCAATTGAGCACAACCACAAGGGTTGGTCACTCCTCTTGGTTCTCTTGCCTCAACCCTATCAATACAAGGGATACAATCAATCATTCAACTCATCAATTGCCCAAAATGCTAGAACATCCATAAGCCCAAGCATGAATTTTCCCCACATATTGAACAATGACTAAATGACTATATAAACTCATTTCTACCGTTCATTTATCATTTCTAGCATTTTTCTCAACATACTCTAGGTCTCAATCTTCCTAGAACATATCCAATTCAATCGCATAATCATAAACCCCAAAACACTATTCATCCAAAACCTAAATCATGGATTCTTCATGAAAATAGAGTTCAAAGGATGAAATCTTACCACATGGTGTTGCACAATCAAGGGGTGATGGTTCCTCAAGCTTCCATGGAGGTAGAAACCAACAAATCTCTCAATTCCTCCAATGGGTCGAAACTTTGGAAGGAAATATCTCAAACCACAACACTCCCCACCAAGACCCAAGCTAGGATTGTGAAAGAGGGGAAGATTTGGAGTGGTTTAGACTTTGGAATCACTCAAAACCGTCAAGGTTTGATCACCCAAGGGTTTTCCCCTTCCTTCCTCTTTTCTCTTCTTCTTCTTTCCTTTCTCTCTTCCTTTCTTCTTCTTTTCTTCTTCTGCGCGCACAAAAGGAATGGGGAGGGGCTTTGGGTCCTTTTTAGGTGACTAGCCACTTAACATAGGTTAAGTGGGTATCGATTCATCTATGTATTCAACTCCATTAATTACCAAACTTTACCCAAGAGTCTGGAATATTTTTCTAGGAATATTTCTACTTCCATTTTTATATTTTGGGTACTTTTTTCTATACCCATTTATACCCCTTAATCTTCACTGGGTACACCTTTTACCTCAAAAGTTACCATAATTCACTTAGTTAAGCCTTCTTCTTAATTTTACTCACTAATACATGCTTAATTACTTAATTAAAAGTAATTAATTAAATTATTTAAGTTAGGGGTATTATAAAAAGGACCGAATAAAGGTCGTGCGTATCAGGTCTCTACTGATGACAAGGTTGATGAGCCTCATGCATCCTCTGACTCTGATGGTGTCTTTCTTAGCAAAACTCAGTTTGAACAACTTCAGAAACTTCTAACTCAACCTCCTAAGGCCACTAGTAATGTGGCCCAGCAAGGTACAACTTTTCATGTTGATAGTCAAAATCATTGGATCCTTGATTCTGGAGCCTCTGACCATATGACAGGTAATCCGAGCTTGTTCTATTCATACACACCATACTCTGAACCCTCTCGGGTCAAGATCGCCGATGGCAGTTTTTCCCAGATTGCAGGACACGGAACCATTAAACTTTCTGAGCTGATTAATTTAACATCAGTTCTTTATGTTCCTTCTCTGACTTGTAATTTCATTTCCATAAGCAAGTTGACTTCTGAGTTGCATTGTTTTGCTAAATTCTTTCCTCATGGTTGTGTCTTTCAGGAACAGGACTCGGAGAAGATGATTGGCAGTGCTAGAGAGGATGGTGGACTTTACTACTTTGAGGAGGATGTGACTCATGAAGCTGTTTTTGTGGAAAAAGACTCTATGTTTCCTTTTGATTCATGTAATGATGTTATGCTGTGGCATCGTAAGCTAGGCCATCCAAATTTTAACTATCTTCAGAAGTTGTTACCAAACTTATTTATTAATAAAAGTCCTAGTTTGTTTTCTTGTGATATTTGTCAATTTGCCAAGCATACTCGTATTCATTATCCTTCTCAAGTCCACCATGATTCTTCCCCATTTTCTTTAATTCATAGTGACATATGGGGTCCAGCCCGTCTAAAGAATATTTCAGGTGCTAGATGGTTCATTACCTTCATTGATGACCATTCCCGAGTTTGTTGAGTATACCTTCTAAAGGACAAGTCAGATGCTGCATCCATTTTTAAAAGGTTTCATGCTATGGTTCAAACCCAATTCCAAGTTGCTATACAAATTCTGCGTACAGATAATGGCAAAGAGTATTTTAACTCTATTCTTGGAGAATATCTTTCCCAACATGGCATCCTTCACCAAAGCTTGTGTCTTGACACACCCCAACAAAATAGAGTTGTGGAAAGAAAAAACCGACATCTCCTTGAAATGTTTTTCTCTTACAAATGCAGCTGCCACCTGTTGAGCAGTAAGAAGGTGAGATAATGTAAAGAAATGAGCATACTTCATTAGACGGTCAACCACCACAAATAAAGTATCCATGCCATGGGACCTAGGTAGGCCTCCAATAAAGTCCATTGTTAGCTCTTCCCACACTCTATCAGGCACTCCCAAAGGTTGCAATAATCCTGCAGGGGACAAGTGACAATACTTTTGTTGTTGACAAATATTACAAGCTTGGACATATGTTGTCACATCGCGTCTCATTCCCTTCCAATAAAAAAGAGCACAGATCCTTTTAAATGTTCTCATGCCTAAACCGAACGCGTCTGTTTCCATCACAAACTGCTTGTCAAAATTAGGTAAAGCTAGTGTTGGTCATTCCACCCAAAGTTGTCCTTCTTGAGCAATTGGGTCAGAGGTCTTGCTTTAAACCCATAATCTTTCACAAATCTTCTATAGTATCCGGTATTTCCCAAAAAAACCTTTCAGCCCTTTTAAATTCTTAGGTCGTGGCCACAATCTCATCACTTCCACCTTACTCTGGTCTGCCTTGACTCCTTCGTTACTAATAATGTATCCCAAATACTCCAGCTCCTCCTTCCCAAAGCTACACTTTTTTCTGTTGGCCATTAATTTATTCTCCCCTTAAAACTTTGAGCACCTGAGCTAAATGCTAAGCATGAGAACAAACATCTTTCCTATACACCAAAATGTCATCAAAGAAGACCAACACAAAGCTTCACAAAAATGGTCTGAAAACATCATTCATTAATGACTAAAAGGTAGAAAGGGCGTTTTTTAGCCCAAAAGGCATTACGAGATATTCGTAATGGCCCTCATGTGTCCTAAATGCAGTTTTCGCGATATCCTCCACACGCAACAAGATCTGGTTGTATCCTGATTTCAAATCCAATTTAGAAAATATCATAGCTCCCCCTAGCTCATCCAACAGCTCATCAATCATAGGCATAGGGAATTTATTAGTCACTGTTATATGGTTGAGAGCCCTGTAATCTACACAAAACCTCTATGCAAGGCCATTAATGAGTTTTCGTGGTATTTGATCAAGTGTGAGCATGAGGAGGAATCAAGACACCATGTAGCTGTTGTTAATCCTAGTCACATGATGGACTCTGGCAATGAACTTGAAAGGAATAGCAAAAGTATTGCATTCCTAGCCATAGAATGGTTTGTCGGGGTGACGGTGACCTAGAGTGATGTGTTCCTTTTCACAAGACAAACTTAACAGCAATGACCATATGGTGAGAATAGCAGGGGCGTTACACTTCTTGGTGCACCAGAGCACACAAGACATCATAGAAGACACGATGATCCTTCCCATGATAATGACTAGGACAAACTTGAGCAGGTGATGACTGGTGGCTGGTGACTTGTGGGGAAACAGACTTCTTCAAATGGAGGCGACCAGGGGATAAACCTCTCTTTATCTTCTAGGCATAAAGAATTGAGGGGACAAGACATCATGGTGTGCTGGGGAGACACCTCATCCAGAGGCACATGCATGTTTGTGCTGCATAACTTTGTGGGGGCATGATTGTTTATGGCAATATTGAAGACAAGTTGTGAGAACAATTGTAGAGGTAGATAAAAACAGTAGACCAAATACGCTTCTACTAGTTGTGTGGTTTTAGGGATGAAAATGAAATGCCAAGTAGAGCGGCTGGAAGAGCATAGAGGTGGTAGCTCGGGTTCAATATTTTAGGGCGGTAGCTTGGAATTACAATCCATGAAGCATGTTAAAGAACACTTGTTTCATTGCAATAAATTTGAATTTTTCTCATGCAAATTTACGTTAATAACAATACAAATGTTTGTAGACTCCGAGTGGAAGCTGCAGTAAGTCTTATTAAAGAAGCTTAGCTGGCTCCACAACAGTCTCAGCCACTTCTAATTCTTGTGATGGATCATGGAACTTACTTCCAAAATCTAGAGTCCAATTGAAGGCATTCTCTTATTGTCAAGGGATAAAAACTTTAATATCCAAATTCCATAAGGGAAGCAAATCTTAAAAATATATATACAGCATAAGGAAAATCCAATCTGCACTGCACCTAACCAAATATCAAACTAATAATCAGTCACATTTTGAAGCAGGAAGCATATAATTTTGGGGTCATGAGCTGCATGGTGTACTCATGCACCTTAAAAGCTACATTGGTTTGGGAAGCCAACATGGGAGAAGGAAGCTGATCACTACATAAAATTGAAGGGACTCAAAGGTGAACTCTGCTAGAGACTGCTACTAATAGAAGGAAGCATTTTGTATTCAAGTCAACAATGCAAGATTCAATGTCAAGTTTTAAGAAAATTATAAAAAACAACAATCTTAAAAAATGGATTGTGATTCTGAACCTTGTGTTGTTTCTTCTGCATTGGAGATTATAGACCTGACATCTATGGCAAATGACTCTGCCTGGGGGGCCAACAGGCAAGCTTCACGTTTTGATGCCTTTGCAACTTCTGCTACTGCCTGAATTTACAGACACCTACTGGTATTAGAATCAAGTATATTTTTTTAGGGAAAAATGTTTATCATTATAAAGGACATATAGTTGTGTCATATTAAGTGAGAGAAAGACACAAACTAATGTTATTTTATTTAAAATTTAAATTAAAAAAAATACTCATTTTCTCTCTCCTATAGATTTCCATTACTTGTGTCTTTCTCTTACTTAAAAAGACACACATTTATGTCCTTTAAAAGGACAAACATCAAACCCATTTTTTTAATACTTAACATATCCAAAGATGCATGCTAAAGAAATGGAAATGAATTACAAGCCATAGCACTTTTTAAAGCACAAAATTGGTAAATATGTTGAGTTGTAAATATTTTGAAAGAGCTGTGCTAAATCTGGTTTCATTGACAGTATTGGAGGATTTTCTATTGCCAGACGAAGAGGAAGAATATACAAAGAGACAGAGGAAATAGCTTGATTAAAAACTGTCATAGGGTTATTTGTCTTAGTGTTGGTGGGCTTGTCTTACGTACCCCCTATGCTTACTGTTAGTAACACTAGAGATTGACATAATAGTATAAATAGGAGTCTAGGTTAAGGTATTGTATGACATTACACTTATCAAACATATATTCACCATACTATTATTTACAGTCGTCTTTTTTTTTTTTTTTTTCCTTCTTTACCTAAACCCTATAATTTCAACAAAAACCAGACACCAATAATAATAATCTGAACCAAAGCAAAATTGCATGCGCATAAAAATCTATATGCAATAGATCAGATTTACCTAAATTCTACAGGAACAAGTATTCCTATTTTGGTTTGAAGTAATCCTACTCCAACTAGGAAGAGCTTTCCTAATTCCTTAAGAATTTCCAAGACTAGAAAGCCCAAAAAGGGAAATTTCATACCACATCATAATGAGATGGAAGACAATAGGCTCTGTTTGATTCCTGTTTTTAAAAACAGTTTTCTAGTTTTCAGACCAAAAAAACTTGTTTGGTAAGCCTGTTTTGTTAAAAAAAGTTTTAAAAACTGTAACTGTTTTTTTTTTTTTAGAATCAAATTTAGAGATCATGTCTGAGTTGTTTTTGTTTTCTATTTTGGTTTTTAACTTTCAAAACAAAAAAACACAGAAAATATCCGTTTCCATAATTATTCTACAAAACAGTTTTAAGAATAAAAAAACCAAAACACAATCAAACAGACCCTATGTCAAGACAATTTACTACTGTAACCAAGGCATATAGCATATACCCCTAAAATTGTAAATTGTAGTTCCTAAAAGATATTTTCAAAAAGGACCGAACCAACCATAGAGGAAAGGGGTGGTGAATGAGGTAGGTATCTAAATAAAATCTACAAACTAAGGAACTGAGGACACAATTTAGATTAAGGGGAAAGAAGTGTACACACACAAACACACAGAAGGAAAGGGGTAGCTTGCGACAGACCTTTAAGAACGGAATAGTTAAATCAGGATGTTGATGTCTACCCAGTATTTCGAGATCCATTGACACACAGCGCATCTGTTCAATTGCACATCATTAGACCATAAGATTTTAACCAATAAAGTCTAAGCATGTTGTAACATGATTCTTTACTTTGTACATAGGCAAGGAACAACGCAAAGTAATTTATAATCCAAGGCAAATAGAGCTTAGAGAAAGACCAAATAAATGCAACTATAAACAGACAATTCCCAATACAAATTGAGCATTATTAAGGTAATCCCCCTTTCTTTGGTATTTGAACAAGGAGAAATTATCAGATACCTGGCACATGCATCAAAACCTACTAAATGCCATTAAAAGAAGAATTATCACAACACCTAAAATTGAGGAAGCCCGTTGCCTTGTAACAACATTAAGAGGACATGGTCATACCGGTTCCTCCAGTAGAGGCAATATCTTGTGAGCCACTCCAACGTAGGAAAGTATGGATGCTAGCACATATGGCACATGATGATTAAGGTCCAAATGACGTAATTGTCGACATATTGAATCAATCACATAGTCTGCATTTTCCAAAACTAACTCTCCAACCTATTAATTAATGTATGATAGTAGTCAGCAGTCATAAAAGCAAAAAAAATTAGGAAATAAATCAGTATCATGAATAACAAACTACCGTTCGATAGCCAGATGTGGTGGAAATAATATGCAAGACAGAATCTGCAGCATTTCTAACTTGGTAATTTGAGTAACTGAGATTCTCCAGCAATAAATAAAGAGAAGAATGAAGAAATCCACTTGAAACAAAATCTCTTCCAAGGCACAGATTAAAGATTCCTACTCCATCAATAATAACCTGTAATCAGAAGAAAGAAGCCATTGTTGAGGTTAAATCAATCTGCTTTAGAGATAAAAGTAAAAATAGACACCAAATTGCCGAGAATAAACAGTCATGTCAGCCTATGGAAATAGTGCCTTTCCTCATGTAGCATTGTGGCATCTTGGAAAAAGTATAGACTAATATCTTCAACTACATCATTATGCTGCAAGTCAGCAATTCTGCGCTCAACTGGAACATTCCACACCTCAGCAGATAAATATTCATGTAAGATCCCACCAATGCAATCAACTAAATGACTCCTTAAACCTTTATCCTTTGGCATCTTCCAGAAAGATTCAAGTTTGCAAGACTGAACCTGAACTCTTCTTATGGCAGACCTATGAAATATTCTAGCAAAATCATTAACTGCTTGATCTGATAGACCAAATATCATCTCATTTAGCATGCATGCAGTTGTACTTGCTTGCCGCAATAACTGTCCAGAACCAGTCCTGTCATACCAAGACTGCCAGCTTTCATTGTTGTATTCTTTTAAACGGAGCTCCGAGACCAATTTACGGAAGTAACCAAGTAGGATCTCGGTCACATGGCACAGAAGCCCTTCATTTCTACAATCTAGCAATGATGAACAAAGGTAACGAGTTAATACAGGTAAAAGACAATCTCTCAGAGCTACAAGAAAGAGAACATTGAATTTGAAATCACCTGCTACTAAAGATAAACCTGCAATTCGGAGAATCCTTGCAAGAGGCTGGTATAGCTTGGTACTACCAACATAACCAAACCAAGGTGGCATACGAGGAAGCTCATACTTCTTATGTGCAGTTTTCACAGGTTCTTGTATACTCTTTTCCTCAATAAGGCTGCGCTTAGGGGCTTCGCATTGAACAGAATTTATAAGAGGAAGGCCATGACTGAAGAAATTAGATCCAGATTTCAACTCGGCAATGGAGGGAAGGTATCCCTGTGTTGATGATCGATTTGTTGAAGTGATTTTGCCAAGAAAACCAGAGAACACTGAATTATGGCTTAGACATGCAGAAAAGACATCCAGGAATCTAGCAGCTCCTACCTAATCATTTTCAAGCATAAGAAGTGATGTCCATGAAAGGAAATGGGAAACGAGTTCACTGTTACTAGAACTCAATATGTATAAAATTTAAACATAAAAGAGACATGCTATATCTACCCTGTGCTTTACTGAGAGTGTGAGAAGCAATAATTGATAGGATACAACCTAGACAACTTGAATTAAACAATGAACATGTGACTATATATCATTAATATCTATGCTCTAGTTTGAGAGCAAGCCATGGGGCAAATGGTAAGGTTGCTTCCTTGTGACCGAATCTGGGAAACAGCTGCCTTGCAAAAATGCAAAGATAAAATTGTGTACAATCTGCCCTCCCCCTACCCTAGCAAAGTCCGGGAGGCGAGAACCTTTATGCATGGGAGTTTCACTTTATCTATTCTCTAGTTTAAGGAAGGAGTGTCAAAGACATATCATCTTAGTATGTATTGAGCATTATTAGGCTGGGCTTTTACTAGTTATACAACAGATCCTAACTTTTCATACTAAATGGACACACCGGCACCGGGAGACTTACCCTTACTAAAATTAAGTTAATGCATCTTGTTGAAATTAAAGAGATTTAAATATGAAAGAAAGAAAAGAGAAAATAAAGAATGAATAATATGAAATTTGTAATGACCTGATATGTTATGATGCAATACAAGCTACAAAGTACTAATTCCTGTTTATACTAATATTAGATTCCAAATCATAATTATATAAGGAAAATAAATCATGAAATATAAAGAAATAAGGAAATTATTACTAAGAGATCATATAGGATACTCTAGAATACATTCATGTTATTATGAGATATTTTTCATAACAATCGCCTCAAGCTAAAGCTTATTAAGTTTTAAACTTGTTACAAATGACCTCTTTATAGATGAAAAATAACCAAATGATATTATTCTTGGCTCCGCAAAATATGGCTGGAAAGGCAACTCAAGGATGCCGAGATGTCAGAGAGATAAGCATTACTAGAAAGACAATTCAACAAGATGGTTGGAATGACCATCAACCCGAAGATCTAGTTGAAATGTTGCATGACCAAGGAAGAATATACTCCGATAGAATTATCATCAGCAGAAATTTCTGGCAAGCAATTATACATAGTGTTGAATAAGATGGAAAAGAAAGGAAATGTTTTAAATCAATTATACAATACGATAATGGAGGCTCTATTATATAGAGCAACTATAACCATTACATAAGACTAACATAACAATGTGGAACTTCTTGATACCCTATTTTCAATACTTTCAATACTCACACTCAAGCTAAGACTTACTAAGCTTTAAGCTTGTTAAAGATAAACCCTTACAAATGAAAAATTAACAAAATAATATATTTGGGCTCCACAAAAATATGGTTGCAAAGTCAACTCAGGAGTGCTGGAAATGTTGGTTAGAATGACCATCAGTATGAAAAGTCAGTTGAAATATTGCGTAACCAAGGAAGAAGAGACTTCGTTGGAATGACCATCAGTTGAAAAGTTTAGGCAAGCAAGTATACACTAGAATAGCTAAAATTTCTCCAAATTCATCAAAAACAACATTTGGAAGCTTCAGCCACACGAAAACTAAGGAGACCCAACCAAAGCACATCTTGGACAAAGTCCTACGAGGCCAGGCAACAATTGGGACGATCCGATGGAGTCAGCCAACAGCTGGGACAATTCAACCGGACAAGAGTGCAACATCTAAATTTCCCCCCTTAAAGCTATAATGTTGTTATAAAGAATCATTTCAACACAAAAGTTTAAGCTGTTAGTTGAAGGCAATATTAATAGTTTTATATTATATTTCTCTAACACGCCCCCTCAAACCCACCTATCTGTGCTTGGTAACTCCACAACATGTAAATATTTATTAATAGAATGGGGGGTAATGACGATTGAACTAATGACCACTTGGTCACAGAGGCTCTAATACCATTAGGAGAAATTTCTAGTTTCTGGTGTGGGGACTCGAAGGTTGGTGCAAGATGGCATGCGATTTATTTGGTGGGCATAGCTTCGCCCCAATAATGTTTTGGTGTGTAGGAGGTGAAAAGTAGTGAGCGGCCTACCCCAAGGAGATGGTCATTCTTTCTTTCTGCAGTGTCATTTTGTTAACAAAAGAACTTTGGTGAATTATGCCATGTTGGAGAAGGTAGGAGATGAGGTCTGAATTAAAGTAATCATATGCATTATCAAATCAAAGGATTTGAATTTGGGTTTGGAATTTATTTTCGACCATGGAATGAAATTGCATGAATAAGTTTGTTACCACAAATTTTGAGTGCAACAAGTAAATCCAACTGAGAAGAGTGTGATCATTAATAAAAGCTAGAAACCGTTGTGTATCATTGATGTATTTGACATTGAATAGGCCCTATACATCACTATGGATCAGGGTAAATGCTTGAGGGTTGGTACGCCATTGGATGGATTTGACATTGATGGGCTAGGATTAGTGGGCCCAAGTTTAGCAATGCAAATTAGTTAGTAAATTAGCTAGTTTGTTAGGAAAACTATTCTAGAATATTCTGGTAAGTAAGATAAAAGGTGAGTGAGTGTGTGTAGTGAGGTATTCATGTATTCAGATTATTGGAGTGGGGTTTTGGAAAGGATCTCTTGGGATCTTTTTGGCCTAGGTATTTGGCTTTAGAGTGAGTGAGGTCTTTTGGTGTATATTTTATGCATTTTATCTTGAATTAGTGTTTGTAATTTCTTGATTTAGTAAATACATTGTTATAATTTTCTGGGTTCCATCAATTTGGTATCAAAGCACTACAATTCTGGGAGTGTTTGTGATCCAAAAAAAAAAAAAAAAGGAATCGAAGAACAGATCTTAAAAAAAATGATGAAATTCAGATTTACTGCTGTTCCAAAATTCTTTGGAGAAGAAGGAGATGATGCTTGGGGATGGCTGATCGATTTGGAACAATATTTCCAGATTGAAGGAATCAATGAAGATCAAAAATATAGGGAAACAGTGAGAGGGCTAAGAGGGAGTGCATACAACTGGTATCAAGGTTGGAAGTGGTTGAATCTTACCGCAAACTTGAAGAAGTTTGAGAAGGCGTTCATAGAGAAATATTTACCTGAAATTATATTGGTAGATGATGGAGAATCAGATCCAGCAATTGATGGTGATAAAGTAGCAAAGGAACTAATCAAAGAAGGCAAAGAAAAAGAAGAAAAATCAGCTATTGAAGAAGAAGAAGACGCCGAAGATCACAAGGCAGAAAAGCAAATTATAATAACCCTCACATGTAGTGTTGGATTTAATTATAAATTAATGATATTAATCATAATATTGAAGAATAATTATAAGGAAGATAAGAGAAAAAGAAATAAAGTCATCTTTGGTGAAAAAGGAGTTAAAATGACAGTTAAGGGGTAAAAATGCGGGTAGATAAAGTTACTCGAAAAGTGAAAGTAAATATGAAAATATTACCATAAAAATATTGGAAACCAATATCTAAAGTTGGATTGAGAGTTAAGTGAGTGAGGTAGATAAGTGTGTACCCACATGATGAGTACATGTGACTTAAAACACTAAAACACTTCAATTCTTCTCATTCTCTCTCATTTCATCCGTAGCTCCTCTTCTCCAACCTAGGGTTCTTTTTTTTGTTTTGTTTTCTTCTCTCCTTGCTACATCACCATTTCTTTTCCTCTCAATACTCAAGAAGCTTGAACAAACACTCATTCTTCTACATCTTCCTTACATCTTCATGGGCTTTAGTTGGAGTTAAGAGATTTGAAGAAAAGAACTCACCCAAGCAACCCCCATTTTCGGATTTCTTCATGGGTGGTCATAGAAAAAGGCTTTGAAGCTTGAAAATCATCTCTCTCAACCTTATTTGAAGTTCCAAAGGTAATGGGATCCAAACCCTTAGTAGTTTCATGAATAATTATTGTATTTTAGGTTATTCAAAGAGGGTTTTCATGGTTGGAAGAGTAGTTGTGAAAATGAACTTAAATATCTTCACAAATTATGTTAGGAGAATGTTCTTAATAGAGAAAAAGCATAGAAACCACCACTTTAACTAAGTTGAAGTTTTGACTCATGAACAAAGTGTGGGAATTTCATGATTTAAGGCTTTGAGTGGAAATTTTATTATGGTTCTATGTGTGGTTATTGATGTAGTATGGAGTCAAGTGAAATATTAATGGATGAGCATCCTTGGGATCAAGTCTTTGGAGAAAATATGTATTTTTATTATTCCAAGTGTAGGATAAGTTGCCGAAAAATGAGTTTTCGTACTAATTTAGAGTTGGAACCACTTTAGACGAGTTGTGGGACGTTCCCTAAGATAGGGAAACCCTAAGAAATCAATGTGGACCATTAAGAAATTGATTAAGGCATAAATCAAGTGAATAAACAAAGAGAATGTTTAATGATTGTGATAGATTAGTGATATGCTAATTGTATTCACATTTTTGGAACTAGGTTGTGATCGTGGTTGTGAATCTCTGGACCCGAGAATTATTGAAGGACTTTGCTCGCGAGGTAAGCTTTTGGTCCTTGGGGTTAATCCCCCGTTTGTTCCACCAGACTCCAAGGAAGAATGGTAGTTTGATATGGTATGTTGAAAATAAATTGTTATATGTTGCACGTGTATGTATGTATGTTTGTGTGCCACACAAGACGGTGTTTCCTTGTGTGAGGCATAAGACGGTGTTTCCTTATGCATAGTATGAGACGGTGTTTCCTCACACGGTATGTTGCAAGACGGTGTTTCCTTGCTTAATACATACTTGTTATATTCTCTGGCCAGTAGGATTATATTATTGCACACTGCATTGTCATACATATTCTGATGCATGCATGGATTTTTACATTGTGATTATACCAGAAGTGAGCTTAGGGGTGGAGGAGCCCTCCAAGGGTCCCTAGCTTACTGAGGTAATTATATTATCTCACCCCATGTTATGGGGATCACCATTTCAGGTACAGGAGCTGATGGTGCCGAGGCATCGCGTGGCAAGAGGCCAGATGAGAGATATTACTTGACATGATTGTCAGGATCTTGTGGATACTTAGATTTGTACCTGACATACCATATTTTGAGTTGTACATGCCATGTATTTTTTGAGAGCATAGGAGATGTCTATGCCATGTCGATAGTTTGTATATGTTGTTAGTTATGCATGCTTCAGGTCTATGTTACTTACTTAATTGCATCTCTTTTGTTTATTTGATGTAATTATATAAGTAACATCATGAACATTATTTTAAGACAGTGTGATATTGAGATAGCCTATGCCATGGATGGCTGGGCAATATGGTATATGTCTGGATTATATTAAACTATCAATCAGGTGGAAGTTATCATAGAGGGAATTATCCCCAGTAGTCCAAATATAGAGGAAATGCTGTCCGTTTTATTTTGGCCATTGAAGTAAAAAGGTTGCAATACATAAGGAAAAAGATAAAATTTATTTAGTTAGCTTCCGCATTAATTAAGTTGAGCATGCTGCGCCTACTATCATATGAATGTTAATTAACCGGCTGCAGACGGGGCGTTACACAAATCAACGAAGACAGATCCAAAAAAGAAGAAAAAGAAGCAGTAGATCGTAAAACCAAAGAATATGTTGAAGATAGAAAAGTGTTATTGGCTGTGTCCGTGGCTATTATCAACGCAGAAGAAGAGGAAATAGAAGGAGCAGAAAAAAAACAAGAAAAAAAGGAAGAAGAAGAAGAAATCGAAACGTTGAAGCTGCAGAGAGGGAGAGAGGAAGAAGGAGCAGAAGATGAAGAAACAGTTACAGATCAAAAAGAAGTAGAGGTTGAAGAAGAACACCAAGAAAAGGATGGGAAAGAGCAAGGTCAAGGGAACGATGAATCGGGAAATCTGAAGGTCTGCATGGAGGAAAGGCCGAGGAGGGGGGAAATGGCTGGTTTCTCCGGTGAAGATCTGCACAACAAAATTTACAAAGCTGAGCGTTGTTGTCGGCTCAATCGAATCCTAATTGATGCAAGGGTGGAAGCGTGTCTCGAAGGCAAAGCTCTCAATTGGGCCTCTACTAACTCTGATTTACGGCCCAATATTGGTGGTATTAATGGTCGAAATGCTCTTGGCCAAGCGAAAATACAATCAGGTCAAAATAAGTTTGGATTGGGGAATGTTAATGGGCTGGTTGGGAGACCCATTATGAGCAGCAAAAACAGTATGTGTGGGCTGCATATGGGAAGAAGTCTTGGAAGAAATGGGCCACAAATCACATCCCAAAATGGGGAGTCCAGCAAGAGAACACTAATCAGTTTTCATAGGGTAGTGTGGGAGAGGCCCAACCGTGACGAAACCAGTATCGCCAATGCAAACCCTTATGGAGGTGGGACAACGGCGCTAGGGACAGCAACAAAAGATGGCACGCAAGGAGGACGTCGTGGTTTGCGCTTTCACCGCCTAACACAAGATGAGAGGGACGATAGAAGTTGGAGCAATTTTCCTTTCAGAACTGCTGAAGCGCTACAGCTACCCAGGGAAATTGGAGATAGCTACCAGTCTACAAGCCCAAGGGTGTGCAACGGGGTCATCTTGGGTTTGCATCCTTTGTCTGTGGTACAAGATCTGTTTGCTTTTAATTTGAGTGGGGTTGATGTGATCCTCGGTTATGAATGGTTACAGGGGTTGGGTGAGATTCATGGAAAGAAAGTGGAATTGAAATTCAAATGAAGTCTAGGTGCTTCAAGCAATGGGACCCTGGTGGATGGTCAATTACATCCCCTATCATTGTCCTCACCTTGAGGACAAGGTGAATTTTGAATGGGGAGTATTGATGGGCTAGGATTAGTGGGACCAAGTTTAGCAATGCAAATTAGTTAGTAAATTAGCTAGTTTGTTAGGAAAACTATTCTAGAATATTCTGGTAAGTAGGATAAAAGGTGAGTGAGTGTGTGTAGTGAGGTATTCATGTATTCAGATTATTGGAGTGGGGTTTTGGAAAGGATCTCTTGGGATCTCTTTGGCCTAGGTATTTGGCTTTAGAGTGAGTGAGGTCTTTTGGTGTATATTTTCTGTATTTTATCTTGAATTAGTGTTTGTAATTTCTTGATTTAGTAAATACATTGTTATAATTTTCTGGGTTCCATCAGACATGCTTGGAAATTAGACACCACTCATATAATCGAAATTCGGATGACTTAGTCTATAACGCCATAACATTATATCTTGGTTGCTACCAACTAGAGTCATCAACCTTTGCAACATTCATCTTGCTCCTTGATTTTGGTAATGCCAATCGTCCTCTCTAAAGACCAAATCCTGGAAGAAACAACTATAAGGGTCAACATAGCAGCACATAGAGAAACCTGGGTGAGTTGCCCAATAGAAATTAGATTACATGACAATTTTCGAACAAAATATCTTTCTGGACTAGGTTTTTGGAAATAGTTGCCATTCCAACTCTTGTTACTTCTACAATATTACCATCCGCCACTTTTTACAATTTTCTTTTTCGCATTTTTCATGTAGATTGGAGAGAAGTAAAGCATTACCGGTCATATGTTGTGAGGCTCTGGAATCAACAATCCAGGTAACGTTCTTGTCAGAAGAAAGGTGTGCATGACAACCTTCCCGAAATCAATTTTTTTTTTTAATTTCTGTTTTCAAAACATAAATGGATAGAAAACTCGTTTGGTAAAACTGGTTTATTTTTTTGTTCCCGGGATAAACCGATTTAATTTTTGTGCTGGGAAACAGAAAAAAAAATAAAAAAATTTCAGGCTTTTTGTTCCCGGGCAAAAAATGAAAAACACTTGTCTCTCTCAATCACTCCCCACCACTACCAGGATTACCACCACCATCCTGACATGTTCACCGCCACCATCGTCGCCGCCATCCACCAGTGCAGTCATCACCACCACCACCATCACCCTGACACGACCACCACCACCACCATCATCGTAGCCGCCGCCATCATACCACCAACATCGTCATCACCACCACTACCACCACCATGATGCCATCACCTCCCCCCATCACTACCACATGCCACCGTCACCGTCACCACCACTACTACCATCATCGTCACCACCACCACCACCACCACTGTCACCTCCACCGCCACTACCATCACAACGCCATCGCAACCACTACCACCACCACGATGCCACCACCACAACCACTACCGTCGCCACAGCCATTGTCATCACCACCACTGCCACTGCCACCACTACCACCACTATCACCAACCACCGCCGCAACCACTGCTGTCACCACACCACCACGCCATCACCACTGTCACCAACCACCACCGCCATCATCGCGGCCACTGTCGTCACCACACCACCATCTCATCACCACCGCACCATCATTCATCGTCGCAGCCACTGCCTCCACCACCACTACCATGCCATTACCACCACTACTACCACCACCATCGTCGCACTTACTGCCGTCACCACAACCACCACCATTACCATCACCGCCACCACCACCATTACCACCACCACGCCATCACCACCTTCGTCGCCGCCACCAGCACCACACCATATGAAAAGAAAAGTGATGATTCGAAAAAAAAATTATGCTTAATAGGAATTATTTTTTATTATACTATTTGTTGTGTTATCAAACGCAATTCTCATTTTCGGAATAAAAATAGAACATGTTATCAAACACATTTTTTTTCTCAAAAACTGTTACAGGGCATAGAAATAGAAAAGAATTGTTTCTTTTCAGAAACAGTGCCAGGGAACATAATGGTTGTCATGCACACCCAAAGTGTCTAGGACTGTGAGGGAGTTATCTACTTGCACTAAGCACTCAAATAGTCACTATGCTTCATATGAGAAATTGCCTTGACAGATGCAAGCTTTTGTTGCAAACATTATCCTTGAGATATTTTTTTTCGATTCAAAATTTGTTCAGCAATTTTATATGAAAAGGACGATTTTGCGACAATAAATGATTAAAAGATATTGTACAAAATGAATAGAATTCTTGAAATGCTCATCGCAACATTCAATAGAACTGTATAGCCTCTATGGAGAAAGAAAACTTATGGCAAGACATGAAATCTAAACTTATATATCAAATATGCATGAAGCAATGAAAAGCATAACAAAGCCACTGTGGGGAAGGCTTAAAGATAATAATCTCCTGTTATCAAAATATATATATATATATATATATATATAATAATCTCCATATTCTCCTTCTACTATCATCAGCACTAGCCTAGCTCAAAGAGTCAATAGGTAACACACCCAAACTGAGCATTCCAATAGGGGTACCACTGCCACAGCAATAATTAGTAATATAGGGCTCGTTTGGTGGACATGATAGTATAAGACTAGGATATGATATGAGGCTGATAAGCCTATATCATGTCCTGTGTTTGATGAGCACCTGATTATCAATATGATAAGATTATGTAGAAGGAGAAAGAAAAAAACAAAAAATAAAATATAATGCAATAAATACAAATATATTAGGTAGCGTGGGGATATATTAGGTATCCAATATTGCTATCGTATCCTATTGAATCCTAACACAGCTCCCCCATAAGATAAGAAATCATGTATTGGATAGGATATGATAAGATAATAGGATAAGCTAATCATATCCTATTGACCCATCAAACAAGAGATAAAAGTAGGATATGATAAGTTATCCTATCCTTTCTTTTTTATCAGGTGCTCCAAACAGACCTCACTAGCTAAACAGATAAAGGTAGGATATGATAAGTTTAGGCCTCACTATCCTATCCTATCCTATCCTATTATGGCAATGGCTGTTTGGTGAAAAGCCCACAGATAAAAGGTGAACCGCTACTGAAAGTCACCGACAGCAGAGAAAATTGGAGTGAGAAATAGAATATTCCAAACAAAATAGTTCTAAATTTTAGGGAACTCGATAGCAAAATAGTGACAAGACAGATTATGGAGGACAGAACCACTCTGATACAATGTTGAATTTACAGAATTTAGGTAAGAAAGGAGGAAAAAGGAAATAAAAGAGACCAAGAATGATATTCTCGTGTATAGTGATGTGATACAAAAGACAAAGTACTAATCCCTATGTATACAAATATTTGACACCTAATCATAATTAAAGATTATGAAAAATAATGAAATTAGGAAACCATTCCTAGGAGATACTCAAATATTCTGTGGTACAATAATGATATTATGAGATATTTTTAGATGTTCTAAAATAACAATCATATATCTCCGGACAATATAGGAGATGTCATGTCATTGAAATGCAATTGGTGTTATCTTTTCTTTCAATTCGAGCTTACAATATAATCCAATTTATACGAAATAAAACTGATTAGTTTCTTCCATTATTCCATACCAAATATGATTATCTAAGGAAACAGAAATTTATATCAAGAACATGTGAAATTATTACAGAAATACATACAGGAGACTGAAGATGATCCACCAGTAGACGAGGACCAGAATAAAATATTATTGTTAGTAACCGCTGAGTGTGTAACACCGCAAGTGACTCCTCATTGCCAAGCACCACTTTGGGAAGCTTTTCAAGGTGCCTGAATTTGAAAGAGGTAATATTTCTGATCAAGGAAAGAGATAAAGGGAAAACCATCCTCAATAAGTCATTTGTGTACAAATAAAAAGATGAACCTGATAAATATCTCAGCAGCATCACGTTCTATAACAGGTTTCCAATTCTGTGAGAACAAATACTCAAGGAAATCTTGTGCAGTTGAAGACACATCATCAGATTCATCAACGGCCAAAGCACATAAGGACTCCTGAATCATTAGCAAAATGAATTAGGGAAAAAAAAGCAATTAACAAGAGAATACACGACAGAGGATAAATGTACTCTAAAACCAAACCTAAATAAAAATAAAATAAAAAGAATTAATAAGGAGAATTAGGAACTCTCTATTCATTATTACATTAATATAATTCAGTTGTCCGCAGTGTGCATTTACAGGTTTTTAGCTGTAAAGAACCAATTCAACCCAAAAGCTTAAACTGATAAGTGAAAGCCCAGAAATGGTTTATATACTTCTCTAACACGCCCTCTCACACGAGAGCCCACTGGACATGAAGGGTGGATAATGCACAAGTCTACTTACCTGTGCTAAGAAAGAAATTCCACTAGAAAGAAATTCTACTAGAAAGAAAGTGGAGGGCAGATATGATCGAACTCGGTACACCGAAACTCTGATACCGTGTAAAAAACCAATTCAACGCAAAAGTTTAGCTGATAAGTGAAGGTCCATCAATGGTTTATATACTTCTCTAACATCAGTTTATGATTCTCTTTTCTCTCTATCTCAACATGAACACATAAATATTTCAACATGATTCTAAGGTTTAGACATTAGATCACTAACCAATTATAGCATATCACATCTTATAGAAAGTGGTGAGAAAATGTGAGTGAGAGAGAGAGAATTCTGAAATAAAGGCCATGATAATCTGAGTAATTCAGGAATGAATTGATTGATTAAAGATGTATTAAACAGAGCTCTATATGAAGAGCAGAAACCTCACTCTGAGATGAGTCCTCACTAGCTAACAGATCTAACAAGCTCTGAAACTAACTAGAAGGAATAATCTTGTACATGCGGATGTATGATACAACAGTACAGCTAGCATAATCATCACAAGAGCAATGTATATGTACATAATATCTCCGATACATCTCATCTTTCTCTTCCCCTCCTGATCTCATACGACAAATTATCTTAGATCATCCGCATACCACACAATAGACAGCTATTGGCAAAAACAACAAATGGTTTGAATAGAAATAACTCTTCAATTTTGAATCGCAAAGCACTTTATTACCTGGCTAGAAGTGTGGGGAAAAAATGTCCGTTACAAATACATCTCAGGCATCAATAGTAGGCTATAGGAAATATGATAAGACATTTATCTTTTTTTCCTTTTTCCAATTCTTTGTATTAATTTGATACTTGAGTGATAGTGATTGAGTTTTACTGATAGAGAAATGGGAGACTAGCTCCTTCCCCCAAAAGAGAATTCTGGAATTCTTTGAAAACAAGGAGAAACAGAAATGAAAATTACATAATAGAGAGACTGCAAGAGATTCCCAGCCATGGGAACGGCCAACCCCGCCCAATAGCTCTATTAATTCTATCTATCTCTCCCAAGCCTCCTCTCTGACATTCATCCCACTCTCCTAACAGAATCAACCCACACATCTCTCTCCTACTGCCACATGTCTAGGCAGTTACAAGAAAATCCCCCATGTGTGTTCCATTCTATTGCAACTCTCCGTTCTACTATTGTCCCCTATATTTATCCTCACATAGACTCCAATAATAGGAGTTATCTATTAGAAAGAAAACCATTGGTTCATCCAGCGCAAAATTTGAAACTAGATCAACTTTTCCAAACAAATGCCAACCATATTAATAATTATCCTCCAGTAAATGTGCTCACTTGATCAATTCCTAAGCCTTTGACGATCTTTTCCATTATTTGCCGGTCATTTTTCAGATAAAAGAAGAACTTTATTAAGATGAAGGTAAAAAATTACAAAGAAAAGGGAGGATGAGGAATCTCCCTTAACAAAACTACAAAATAGAAAACAACAAAGATAAAAAATGCCATCTTTTCCCTTCTTTGTCAATCATGAGACACTAAAAGATCTATTCTATATAAACTTCATAATTTCTCTAGAAACAATTGCTCCAACATTCTACTGTTCAATTTATTATAGAGGACTGCCTCTATCATCTATTAGGATTGTGTAGGAGCAGACCCGTTATTTCCTATGTTCCAGGCGACCCTTTTTAGTCCTTATTCCTATATTTATTTATGTATTTATTTATTTATTTATTGAAGGGCCGGCTTGGCTCAGTAGTAAGCATGCTTACCGTGATGTCTAAGGTCCCGGCTTCGACTCGGCCTCTCCGCAAAAGTGGGGGTAAGGCTTGACTCGTATGTCCTTCCCCAAACACTCACGAGTGGGTATTGAACTGGGTCGGCCCTTTATTCATTCCATCTTATTGTTCTTATTTTCCCTCAATTTTTTCTTCCATTTTATTTAGGTTCATCGACTACCAATCCCAACTAGTTTGGGATGAAGGTGATGTTGATGTTGATTTTGTTGACAAATTGTAAGAGCTATATTATACTCTTGTTCTCTAAGTTGATAGACATGCTTTTGAACCGAACAGGCACTTTAGTAGACTAGAATTCTGATAGGAACCGGATAAGAAATGCAACACAACAGAAATTTAACTGGTATATCCCTTCTACTGATCTGATATCAAAGTGGTATCAAAATCAGCAGGGTCTAACTATATGGAAAATATAGAAACTGAAATGAAAATGAACACAGAATGCACAAGAAAATGCAGATAACCCAGACTATTCAAGAGTGTCTGGTTTCTCATTCCCAACCCTTTCCTCACTCCGTAACTCCTTCCCCCTCTCTCTCTTCTCTTCCTTTCCACCATTCT
>JAVKPL010005228.1:0-24206 GCA_032173675.1 Gastrolobium villosum | reverse complement strand
TTTTCCGGCGAAAAACTTCACAAAATCAATTTCTTTTGCATTTATTTTATTAATCCATTTTCGACGAAATTCTTTTTCCGTCAAAAAACTTCACAAAATCAATTTCTTTTGCATTTATTTTATTCATCCGTTTTCGATGGAATTCCGTCAAAAATCTTCGATGGATTCCATTTTCCGTCGAAAAACTTACAAAATCAATTTCCTTTGTATTTATTTTATTAATATGTTTTCGACGAAATTCTTTTTCCGTCGAAAAACTTCACAAAATCAATTTCTTTTGTATTTATTTTAGTCATCCGTTTTCGACGGAATACTTTTTTCGTCAAAATTCTTCGACGGAATCCTTTTTTCGTCGAAAAACTTCATAAATTCAATTTCTTTTGCATTTAATTTATTCATCCATTTTCGGCGGAATTCATTTTCCGTCAAAAATCTTCGACGGAATCCATTTTTCGTCGAAAAACTTCACAAAATCAATTTCTTTTGCATTTATTTTATTCATCCATTTTCGACGGAATTCATTTTCCGTCAAAAATCTTCGACGGAATCCATTTTTCGTCGAAAAACTTCACAAAATCAATTTCTTTTGCATTTATTTTATTCATCCATTTTCGACGGAATTCATTTTCCGTCAAAAATCTTCGACGGAATCCATTTTCCGTCGAAAAACTTCACAAAATCAATTTCTTTTGCATTTATTTTATTCATCCATTTTCGACGGAATTCATTTTCCGTCTTAAATTTCGACGGAATCCATTTTCGAAAAACTTCACAAAATCAATTTCTTTTGCATTTATTTTATTCATCCATTTTCGACGGAATACATTTTTCGTCAAAAATCTTCGACGGAATCCATTTTCCATCGAAAAACTTCATAAAATCAATTTCTTTTGCATTTATTTTATTCATCCATTTTCGACGGAATTCATTTTCCGTCCAAAATCTTCGACGGAATCCATTTTCCGTCGAAAAACTTCACAAAATCAATTTCTTTTGCATTTATTTTATTCATCCATTTTCGACGGAATTCATTTTCCGTCAAAAATCTTCGAAAAATCTTTTTCACAAAACTTCATCAATTTCTTTTGCATTTATTTTATTCATCCATTTTCGACGGAATTCATTTTCCGTCAAAAATCTTCGACGGAATCCATTTTCCGTCGAAAAACTTCACAAAATCAATTTCTTTTGCATTTATTTTATTCATCCATTTTCGACGGAATTCATTTTCGTCAAAAATCTTCGACGGAATCCATTTTCCGTCGAAAAACTTCACAAAATCAATTTCTTTTGCATTTATTTTATTCATCCATTTTCGACGGAATTCATTTTCCGTCAAAAATCTTCGACGGAATCCATTTTCCGTCGAAAAACTTCACAAAATCAATTTCTTTTGCATTTATTTTATTCATCCATTTTCGACGGAATTCATTTTCCGTCAAAATCTTCGACGGAATCCATTTTCCGTCGAAAAACTTCACAAAATCAATTTCTTTTGCATTTATTTTATTCATCCATTTTCGACGGAATTCATTTTCCGTCAAAAACTTCACAAAATCAATTTCTTTTGCATTTATTTTATTAATCCGTTTTCGACGGAATACTTTTTTCGTCAAAAATCTTCGATGGAATCCATTTTTCGTCGAAAAACTTGATAAAATCAATTTCTTTTGCATTTATTTTATTCATCCATTTTCGACGGCATTCTTTTTCCGTCAAAAATCTTCGACGAAATCTATTTTCCGTCAAAAAATTCACAAAATCAATTTCTTTTGCATTTATTTTATTCATCCATTTTCGATGGAATTCATTTTCCGTCAAAAAGCTTCGACGGAATCCATTTTCCGTCGAAAAACTTCACAAAATCAATTTCTTTTGCATTTATTTTATTCATCCATTTTCGACGGAATTCATTTTCCGTCAAAAATCTTCGACGGAATCCATTTTTCGTCGAAAAACTTCATAAAATCAATTTCTTTTGCATTTATTTTATTCATCCATTTTCGACGGAATTCATTTTCCAACAAAAATCTTCGACGAAATCTATTTTTCGTCGAAAAACTTCACAAAATCAATTTCTTTTGCATTTATTTTATTCATCCATTTTCGACGGAATTCATTTTCCGTCAAAAATCTTCGACGAAATCCATTTTTCGTCGAAAAACTTCACAAAATCAATTTCTTTTGCATTTATTTTATTCATCCATTTTCGACGGAATTCATTTTCCGTCAAAAATCTTCGACGGAATCCATTTTTCGTCGAAAAACTTCATAAAATCAATTTCTTTTGCATTTATTTTATTCATCCATTTTCGACGGAATTCATTTTCCGTCAAAAATCTTCGACGAAATCCATTTTCCGTCGAAAAATTCACAAAATCAATTTCTTTTGCATTTATTTTATTCATCCATTTTCGACGGAATTCATTTTCCGTCAAAAATCTTCGACGAAATCCATTTTCCGTCGAAAAACTTCACAAAATCAATTTCTTTTGCATTTATTTTATTCATCCATTTTCGACGGAATTCATTTTCCGTCAAAAATGTTCACAAAATCAATTTCTTTTGCATTTATTTTATTAATCCGTTTTCGACGGAATACATTTTTCGTCAAAAATCTTCGATGGAATCCATTTTTCGTCGAAAAACTTCATAAAATCAATTTCTTTTGCATTTATTTTATTCATCCATTTTCAACGGAATTCATTTTCCGTCAAAAATCTTCGACGAAATCTATTTTCCGTCAAAAAATTCACAAAATCAATTTCTTTTGCATTTATTTTATTCATCCATTTTCGACGGAATTCATTTTCCGTCAAAAATCTTCGACGGAATCCATTTTTCGTCGAAAAACTTCACAAAATCAATTTCTTTTGCATTTATTTTATTCATCCATTTTCGACGGAATTCATTTTCCGTCAAAAATCTTCGACGGAATCCATTTTTCGTCGAAAAACTTCATAAAATCAATTTCTTTTGCATTTATTTTATTCATCCATTTTTGACGGAATTCATTTTCCAACAAAAATCTTCGACGAAATCTATTTTCCGTCGAAAAAATTCACAAAATCAATTTCTTTTGCATTTATTTTAGTCATCCGTTTTCGACGGAATACATTTTTCGTCAAATATCTTCGACGGAATCCATTTTTTGTCGAAAAACTTCACAAAATCAATTTCTTTTGCATTTATTTTATTCATCCATTTTCGACGGAATTCATTTTTCGTCAAAAATCTTCGACGGAATCCATTTTCCGTCGAAAAACTTCACAAAATCAATTTCTTTTGCATTTATTTTATTCATCCATTTTCGACGGAATTCATTTTCCGTCAAAATCTTCGAAATCTTTTCCGGCGAAAACTTCACAAAATCAATTTCTTTTGCATTTATTTTATTCATCCATTTTCGACGGAATCGAAAAAATCTTCACAAAATCAATTTCTTTTGCATTTATTTTATTCATCCATTTTCGACGGAATACATTTTCCGTCAAAAATCTTCGACGGAATCCATTTTCCGTCGAAAAACTTCATAAAATCAATTTCTTTTGCATTTATTTTATTCATCCATTTTCGACGGAATTCATTTTCCGTCAAAAATCTTTTCGGAATCCATTTTCGAGTCGAAAAAAACTTCACAAAATCAATTTCTTTTGCATTTATTTTATTCATCCATTTTCAACGGAATTCATTTTCCGTCAAAAATCTTCGACGGAATCCATTTTCCGTCGAAAAACTTCACAAAATCAATTTCTTTTGCATTTATTTTATTCATCCGTTTTCGACGGAATACTTTTTTCGTCAAAAATGTTCACAAAATCAATTTCTTTTGCATTTATTTTATTAATCCGTTTTCGACGGAATACTTTTTTCGTCAAAAATCTTCGATGGAATCCATTTTTCATCGAAAAACTTCATAAAATCAATTTCTTTTGCATTTATTTTATTCATCCATTTTTGACGGAATTCATTTTCCGTCAAAAATCTTCGACGAAATCTATTTTCCGTCGAAAAAATTCACAAAATCAATTTCTTTTGCATTTAATTTATTCATCCATTTTCGACGGAATTCATTTTCCGTCAAAAAGCTTCGACGGAATCCATTTTCGTCGAAAAACTTCACAAAATCAATTTCTTTTGCATTTATTTTATTCATGCATTTTCGACGGAATTCATTTTCCGTCAAAAATCTTCGACGGAATCCATTTTTCGTCGAAAAACTTCATAAAATCAATTTCTTTTGCATTTATTTTATTCATCCATTTTTGACGGAATTCATTTTCCAACAAAAATCTTCGACGAAATCTATTTTCCGTCTAAAAATTCACAAAATCAATTTCTTTTGCATTTATTTTATTCATCCATTTTCGACGGAATTCATTTTCCGTCAAAAATCTTGGACGGAATCCATTTTTCGTCGAAAAACTTCACAAAATCAATTTCTTTTGCATTTATTTTATTCATCCATTTTCGACGGAATTAATTTTCCGTTAAAAATCTACACAAAATCAATATCTTTTGCATTTATTTTATTAATCCATTTTCGACGGAATACATTTTTCGTCAAAAATCTTCGATGGAATCCATTTTTCGTCGAAAAACTTCATAAAATCAATTTCTTTTGCATTTATTTTATTCATCCATTTTTGACGGAATTCATTTTCCGACAAAAATCTTCGACGAAATCCATTTTCCGTCGAAAAAATTCACAAAATCCATTTCTTTTGCATTTATTTTATTCATCCATTTTCGACGGAATTCATTTTCCGTAAAAAATCTTCGACGGAATCCATTTTCCGTCGAAAAACTTCACAAAATCAATTTCTTTTGCATTTATTTTATTCATCCATTTTCGACGGAATTCATTTTCCATCAAAAATCTTCGACGGAATCCATTTTTCGTCGAAAAACTTCACAAAATCAATTTCTTTTGCATTTATTTTATTCATCCATTTTCGACGGAATTCATTTTCCGTCAAAAATCTTCGACGGAATCTATTTTTCGTCGAAAAACTTCACAAAATCAATTTCTTTTGCATTTATTTTATTCATCCATTTTCGACGGAATTCATTTTCCGTCCAAAATCTTCGACGGAATCCATTTTCCGTCGAAAAACTTCAAAAAACCAATTTCTTTTGCATTTATTTTATTCATCCATTTTCGACGAAATACATTTTTCGTCAAAAATCTTCGACGGAATCCATTTTCCATCGAAAAACTTCATAAAATCAATTTCTTTTGCATTTATTTTATTCATCCATTTTCGACGGAATTCATTTTCCGTCCAAAATCTTCGACGGAATCCATTTTCCGTCGAAAAACTTCACAAAATCAATTTCTTTTGCATTTATTTTATTCATCCATTTTCGACGGAATTCATTTTCCGTCAAAAATCTTCACAAAATCAATTTCTTTTGCATTTATTTTATTCATCCATTTTCGACGGAATTCATTTTCTGTCAAAAATCTTCGACGGAATCCATTTTTCGTCGAAAAACTTCACAAAATCAATTTCTTTTGCATTTATTTTATTCATCCATTTTCGACGGAATTCATTTTCCGTCAAAAATCTTCGACGGAATCCATTTTTCGTCGAAAAACTTCACAAAATCAATTTCTTTTGCATTTATTTTATTCATCCATTTTCAACGGAATTCATTTTCCGTCAAAAATCTTCGACGAAATCCATTTTCCGTCGAAAAACTTCACAAAATCAATTTCTTTTGCATTTATTTTATTCATCCATTTTCAACGGAATTCATTTTTCGTCAAAAATCTTCGATGGAATCCATTTTTCGTCGAAAAACTTCATAAAATCAATTTCTTTTGCATTTATTTTATTCATCCATTTTTGACGGAATTCATTTTCCGAGAAAAATCTTCGACGAAATCTATTTTCCGTCGAAAAACTTCATAAAATCAATTTCTTTTGCATTTATTTTATTCATCCATTTTCGACGGAATTCATTTTCCGTCAAAAATCTTCGACGGAATCCATTTTTCGTCGAAAAACTTTTCAAAATCAGTTTCTTTTGCATTTATTTTATTCATCCATTTTCGACGGAATTCCTTTTCCGTCAAAAATCTTCGACGGAATCCATTTTCCGTCGAAAAACTTCACAAAATCAATTTCTTTTGCATTTATTTTATTAATCCGTTTTCGACGAAATTCTTTTTCCGTCGAAAAACTTCACAAAATCAATTTCTTTTGCATTTATTTTATTCATCCATTTTCGACGGAATACATTTTACGTCAAAAATCTTCAACGGAATCCATTTTTCGTCGAAAAAACTTCATAAAATCAATTTCTATTGCATTTATTTTATTCATCCATTTTCGACGGAATCCATTTTCCGTCAAAGAACTTCACAAAATCAATTTCTTTTGCATTTATTTTATTCATCCATTTTCGACGGAATTCATTTTCCGTCAAAAATCTTCACAAAATCAATTTCTTTTGCATTTATTTTATTCATCCGTTTTCGACGGAATACATTTTTCGCCAAAAATCTTCGATGGAATCCATTTTTCGTCGAAAAACTTCATAAAATCAATTTCTTTTGCATTTATTTTATTCATCCATTTTCGACGGAATTCATTTTCCGTCAAAAATCTTCGACGCAATCAATTTTCCGTCGAAAAAATTCACAAAATCAATTTCTTTTGCATTTATTTTATTCATCCATTTTCGACGGAATTCATTTTCCGTCAAGAATCTTCGACGGAATCCATTTTTCGACGAAAAACTTCCCAAAATCAATTTCTTTTGCATTTATTTCATTCATCCATTTTCGACGGAATTCATTTTCCGTCAAAAATCTTCGACGGAATCCATTTTTCGTCGAAAAACTTCACAAAATCAATTTCTTTTGCATTTATTTTATTCATCTGTTTTCGACGGAATTCATTTTCCGTCAAAAATGTTCACAAAATCAATTTCTTTTGCATTTATTTTATTAATCCGTTTTCGACGGAATACTTTTTTCGTCAAAAAACTTTATAAAATCAATTTCTTTTGCATTTATTTTATTCATCCATTTTCGACGGAATTCATTTTTCGTCAAAAATCTTCGACGGGATCCATTTTCCATCGAAAAACTTCATAAAATCAATTTCTTTTGCATTTATTTTATTCATCCATTTTCGACGGAATTCATTTTCCGTCCAAAATCTTCGACGGAATCCATTTTCCGGCGAAAACTTCACAAAATCAATTTCTTTTGCATTTATTTTATTCATCCATTTTCGACAGAATTCATTTTCCGTCCAAAATCTTCGAAGGAATGCATTTTCCGTCGAAAAACTTCACAAAATCAATTTCTTTTGCATTTATTTTATTCATCCATTTTCGACAGAATTCATTTTCCGTCAAAAATCTTCACAAAATCAATTTCTTTTGCATTTATTTTATTCATCCGTTTTCGACGAAATACATTTTTCGTCAAAAATCTTCAACGGAATCCATTTTCCGTCGAAAAACTTCATAAAATCAATTTCTTTTGCATTTATTTTATTCATCCATTTTCGACGGAATTCATTTTCTGTCAAAAATCTTTTACGGAATCCATTTTCAGTCGAAAAGCTTCACAAAATCAATTTCTTTTGCATTTATTTTATTCATCCATTTTCGACGGAATTCATTTTCCGTCAAAAATCTTCGACGGAATCCATTTTCCGTCGAAAAACTTCACAAAATCAATTTCTTTTGCATTTATTTTATTAATCCGTTTTCGACGAAATTCTTTTTCCGTCAAAAAACTTCAAAAAATCAATTTCTTTTGCATTTATTTTATACATCCGTTTTCGACGGAATACATTTTTCGTCAAAAATCTTCAACGGAATCCATTTTTCGTCGAAAAACTTCATAAAATCAATTTCTTTTGCATTTATATTATTCATCCATTTTCGACGACATTCTTTTTCCGTCGAAAAACTTCACAAAATCTATTTCTTTTGCATTTATTTTATTCATCCGACGTCGAAAAACTTCACAAAATCAATTTCTTTTGCATTTATTTTATTCATCCATTTTCGACGGAATTCATTTTTCGTCAAAAATCTTCGACGGAATCCATTTTCCATCGAAAAACTTCATAAAATCAATTTCTTTTGCATTTATTTTATTCATCCATTTTCGACGGAATTCATTTTCCGTCCAAAATCTTCGACGGAATCCATTTTCCGGCGAAAACTTCACAAAATCAATTTCTTTTGCATTTATTTTATTCATCCATTTTCGACTGAATTCATTTTCCGTCCAAAATCTTCGAAGGAATCCATTTTCCGTCGAAAAACTTCACAAAATCAATTTCTTTTGCATTTATTTTATTCATCCATTTTCGACGGAATTCATTTTCCGTCAAAAATCTTCACAAAATCAATTTCTTTTGCATTTATTTTATTCATCCGTTTTCGACGGAATACATTTTTCATCAAAAATCTTCAACGGAATCCATTTTTCGTCGAAAAACTTCATAAAATCAATTTCTTTTGCATTTATTTTATTCATCCATTTTCGACGGAATTCATTTTCTGTCAAAAATCTTTTACGGAATCCATTTTCAGTCGAAAAGCTTCACAAAATCAATTTCTTTTGCAATTTTTTTATTCATTCATTTTCGACGGAATTCATTTTCCGTAGAAAAACTTCACAAAATCAATTTCTTTTGCATTTATTTTATTAATCCATTTTCGACGAAATTCTTTTTCCGTCAAAAAACTTCACAAAATCAATTTCTTTTGCATTTATTTTATTCATCCGTTTTAGATGGAATTCATTTTCCGTCGAAAAACTTACAAAATCAATTTCCTTTGTATATATTTTATTAATCTGTTTTCGACGCAATTCTTTTTCCGTCGAAAAACTTCACAAAATCAATTTCTTTTGTATTTATTTTAGTCATCCGTTTTCGACGGAATACTTTTTTCGTCAAAAATCTTCGACGGAATCCATTTTTCGTCGAAAAACTTCATAAAATAATTTCTTTTGCATTTAATTTATTCATCCATTTTCGACGGAATTCATTTTCCGTCAAAAATCTTCGACGGAATCCATTTTCCGTCGAAAAACTTCACAAAATCAATTTCTTTTGCATTTATTTTATTCATCCATTTTCGACTGAATTCATTTTCCGTCCAAAATCTTCGAAGGTATCCATTTTCCGTCGAAAAACTTCACAAAATCAATTTCTTTTGCATTTATTTTATTCATCCATTTTCGATGGAATTCATTTTCCGTCAAAAATGTTCACAAAATCAATTTCTTTTGCATTTATTTTATTAATCCATTTTCGACGGAATACTTTTTTCGTCAAAAATCTTCGATGGAATCCATTTTTCGTCGAAAAACTTCATAAAATCAATTTCTTTTGCATTTATTTTATTCATCCATTTTTGACAGAATTCATTTTCCAACAAAAATCTTCGACGAAATCTATTTTCCGTCAAAAAATTCACAAAATCAATTTCTTTTGCATTTATTTTATTCATCCATTTTCGACGGAATTCATTTTCCGTCAAAAAGCTTCGACGAAATCCATTTTTCGTCGAAAAACTTCACAAAATCAGTTTCTTTTGCATTTATTTTATTCATCCATTTTCGACGGAATTCATTTTCCGTCAAAAATCTTCGACGGAATCCATTTTTCGTCGAAAAACTTCATAAAATCAATTTCTTTTGCATTTATTTTATTCATCCATTTTTGACGGAATTCATTTTCCAACAAAAATCTTCGACGAAATCTATTTTTCGTCTAAAAATTCACAAAATCAATTTCTTTTGCATTTATTTTATTCATCCATTTTCGACGGAATTCATTTTCCGTCAAAAAGCTTCGACGAAATCCATTTTTCGTCGAAAAACTTCACAAAATCAGTTTCTTTTGCATTTATTTTATTCATCCATTTTCGACGGAATTCATTTTCCGTCAAAAATCTTCGACGGAATCCATTTTTCGTCGAAAAACTTCATAAAATCAATTTCTTTTGCATTTATTTTATTCATCCATTTTTGACGGAATTCATTTTCCAACAAAAATCTTCGACGAAATCTATTTTCCGTCTAAAAATTCACAAAATCAATTTCTTTTGCATTTATTTTATTCATCCATTTTCGACGGAATTCATTTTCCGTCAAAAAGCTTCGACGAAATCCATTTTTCGTCGAAAAACTTCACAAAATCAGTTTCTTTTGCATTTATTTTATTCATCCATTTTCGACGGAATTCATTTTCCGTCAAAAATGTTCACAAAATCAATTTCTTTTGCTTTTATTTTATTAATCCGTTTTCGACGGAATACTTTTTTCGTCAAAAATCTTTGATGGAATCCATTTTTCGTCGAAAAACTTCATAAAATCAATTTCTTTTGCATTTATTTTATTCATCCATTTTTGACAGAATTCATTTTCCAACAAAAATCTTCGACGAAATCTATTTTCCGTCAAAAAATTCACAAAATCAATTTCTTTTGCATTTATTTTATTCATCCATTTTCGACGGAATTCATTTTCCGTCAAAAAGCTTCGACGAAATCCATTTTTCGTCGAAAAACTTCACAAAATCAGTTTCTTTTGCATTTATTTTATTCATCCATTTTCGACGGAATTCATTTTCCGTCAAAAATCTTCGACGGAATCCATTTTTCGTCGAAAAACTTCATAAAATCAATTTCTTTTGCATTTATTTTATTCATCCATTTTTGACGGAATTCATTTTCCAACAAAAATCTTCGACGAAATCTATTTTCCGTCTAAAAATTCACAAAATCAATTTCTTTTGCATTTATTTTATTCATCCATTTTTGACGGAATTCATTTTCCGTCAAAAATCTTCGACGGAATCCATTTTTTGTCGAAAAACTTCACAAAATCAATTTCTTTTGCATTTATTTTATTCATCCATTTTCGACGGAATTCATTTTTCGTCAAAAATCTTCGACGGAATCCATTTTCCATCGAAAAACTTCATAAAATCAATTTCTTTTGCATTTATTTTATTCATCCATTTTCGACGGAATTCATTTTCCGTTCAAAATCTTCTTTTGCATTTATTTTATTCATCCATTTTCGACGGAATCCATTTTCCGTCGAAAAACTTCACAAAATCAATTTCTTTTGCATTTATTTTATTCATCCATTTTCGACGGAATTCATTTTCCGTCAAAAATCTTCACAAAATCAATTTCTTTTGCATTTATTTTATTCATCCGTTTTCGACGGAATACATTTTTCGTCAAAAATCTTCGACGGAATCCATTTTTCGTCGAAAAACTTCATAAAATCAATTTCTTTTGCATTTATTTTATTCATCCATTTTTGACGGAATTCATTTTCTGTCAAAAATCTTTTACGGAATCCATTTTCAGTCGAAAAGCTTCACAAAATCAATTTCTTTTGCATTTATTTTATTCATCCATTTTCAACGGAATTCATTTTCCGTCAAAAATCTTCGACGGAATCCATTTTCCGTCGAAAAACTTCACAAAATCAATTTCTTTTGCATTTATTTTATTAATCCGTTTTCGACGAAATTCTTTTTCCGTCAAAAATGTTCACAAAATCAATTTCTTTTGCATTTATTTTATTAATCCGTTTTCGACGGAATACTTTTTTCGTCAAAAATCTTCGATGGAATCCATTTTTCATCGAAAAACTCCATAAAATCAATTTCTTTTGCATTTTTTTTATTCATCCATTTTTGAAGGAATTCATTTTCCAACAAAAATCTTCGACGAAATCTATTTTCCGTCAAAAAATTCACAAAATCAATTTCTTTTGCATTTATTTTATTCATCCATTTTCCATGGAATTCATTTTCCGTCAAAAAGCTTCGACGGAATCCATTTTTCGTCGAAAAACTTCACAAAATCAATTTCTTTTGCATTTATTTTATTCATGCATTTTCGACGGAATTCATTTTCCGTCAAAAATCTTCGACGGAATCCATTTTTCGTCGAAAAACTTCATAAAATCAATTTCTTTTGCATTTATTTTATTCATCCATTTTTGACGGAATTCATTTTCCAACAAAAATCTTCGACGAAATCTATTTTCCGTCTAAAAATTCACAAAATCAATTTCTTTTGCATTTATTTTATTCATCCATTTTCGACGGAATTCATTTTCCGTCAAAAATCTTGGACGGAATCCATTTTTCGTCGAAAAACTTCACAAAATCAATTTCTTTTGCATTTATTTTATTCATCCATTTTCGACGGAATTCATTTTTCGTCAAAAATCTTCGACGGAATCCATTTTCCATCGAAAAACTTCATAAAATCAATTTCTTTTGCATTTATTTTATTCATCCATTTTCGACGGAATTCATTTTCCGTCCAAAATCTTCGACGGAATCCATTTTCCGGCGAAAAACTTCACAAAATCAATTTCTTTTGCATTTATTTTATTCATCCATTTTCGACGGAATTCATTTTCCGTCGAAAACTTCACAAAATCAATTTCTTTTGCATTTATTTTATTCATCCATTTTCGACTGAATTCATTTTCCGTCCAAAATCTTCGAAGGAATCCATTTTCCGTCGAAAAACTTCACAAAATCAATTTCTTTTGCATTTATTTTATTCATCCATTTTCGACGGAATTCATTTTCCGTCAAAAATCTTCACAAAATCAATTTCTTTTGCATTTATTTTATTCATCCGTTTTCGACGGAATACATTTTTCATCAAAAATCTTCGACGGAATCCATTTTTCGTCGAAAAACTTCATAAAATCAATTTCTTTTGCATTTATTTTATTCATCCATTTTCGACGGAATTCATTTTCCGTCAAAAATCTTTTACGGAATCCATTTTCCGTCGAAAAGCTTCACAAAATCAATTTCTTTTGCATTTATTTTATTCATCCATTTTCGACGGAATTCATTTTCCGTCAAAAATCTTCGACGGAATCCATTTTCCGTCGAAAAACTTCACAAAATCAATTTCTTTTGCATTTATTTTATTAATCCATTTTCGACGAAATTCTTTTTCCGTCAAAAAACTTCACAAAATCAATTTCTTTTGCATTTATTTTATTCATCCGTTTTCGATTCATTTTCCGAATTCATTTTTCCGTCGAAAAACTTACAAAATCAATTTCCTTTGTATTTATTTTATTAATCTGTTTTCGACGAAATTCTTTTTCCGTCGAAAAACTTCACAAAATCAATTTCTTTTGTATTTATTTTAGTCATCCGTTTTCGACGGAATATTTTTTTCGTCAAAAATCTTCGACGGAATCCATTTTTCGTCGAAAAACTTCATAAAATAATTTCTTTTGCATTTAATTTATTCATCCATTTTCGACGGAATTCATTTTCCGTCAAAAATCTTCGACGGAATCCATTTTCCGTCGAAAAACTTCACAAAATCAATTTCTTTTGCATTTATTTTATTCATCCATTTTCGACGGAATTCATTTTCCGTCAAAAATGTTCACAAAATCAATTTCTTTTGCATTTATTTTATTAATCCATTTTCGACGGAATACTTTTTTCGTCAAAAATCTTCGATGGAATCCATTTTTCGTCGAAAAACTTCATAAAATCAATTTCTTTTGCATTTATTTTATTCATCCATTTTTGACAGAATTCATTTTCCAACAAAAATCTTCGACGAAATCTATTTTCCGTCAAAAAATTCACAAAATCAATTTCTTTTGCATTTATTTTATTCATCCATTTTCGACGGAATTCATTTTCCGTTCAAAATCTTCGACGGAATCCATTTTTCGTCGAAAAACTTCACAAAATCAATTTCTTTTGCATTTATTTTATTCATCCATTTTCGACGGAATTCATTTTCCGTCAAAAATCTTCGACGGAATCCATTTTTCGTCGAAAAACTTCACAAAATCAATTTCTTTTGCATTTATTTTATTCATCCATTTTTGACGGAATTCATTTTCCGACAAAAATCTTCGACGAAATCCATTTTCCGTCGAAAAAATTCACAAAATCAATTTCTTTTGCATTTATTTTATTCATCCATCTTCGACGGAATCCATTTTTTGTCGAAAAACTTCACAAAATCAATTTCTTTTGCATTTATTTTATTCATCCATTTTCGACGGAATTCATTTTTCGTCAAAAATCTTCGACGGAATCCATTTTCCATCGAAAAACTTCATAAAATCAATTTCTTTTGCATTTATTTTATTCATCCATTTTCGACGGAATTCATTTTACGTCAAAAATCTTCGACGGAATCCATTTTCCGTCGAAAACTTCACAAAATCAATTTCTTTTGCATTTATTTTATTCATCCATTTTCGACGGAATTCATTTTCCGTCAAAAATCTTCGACGGAATCCATTTTCCGTCGAAAAACTTCACAAAATCAATTTCTTTTGCATTTATTTTATTCATCCATTTTCGACGGAATTCATTTTCCGTCAAAAATCTTCGACGGAATCCATTTTTCGTCGAAAAACTTCACAAAATCAATTTCTTTTGCATTTATTTTATTCATCCATTTTCGACGGAATTCATTTTCCAACAAAAATCTTCGACGAAATCTATTTTCCGTCTAAAAATTCACAAAATCAATTTCTTTTGCATTTATTTTATTCATCCATTTTCGACGGAATTCATTTTTCGTCAAAAATCTTCGACGGAATCCATTTTCCATCGAAAAACTTCATAAAATCAATTTCTTTTGCATTTATTTTATTCATCCATTTTCGACGGAATTCATTTTCCGTCCAAAATCTTCGACGGAATCCATTTTCCGGCGAAAAACTTCACAAAATCAATTTCTTTTGCATTTATTTTATTCATCCATTTTCGACGGAATTCATTTTCCGTCCAAAATCTTCGAAGGAATCCATTTTCCGTCGAAAAACTTCACAAAATCAATTTCTTTTGCATTTATTTTATTCATCCATTTTCGACGGAATTCATTTTCCGTCAAAAATCTTCACAAAATCAATTTCTTTTGCATTTATTTTATTCATCCGTTTTAGATGGAATTCATTTTCCGTCGAAAAACTTACAAAATCAATTTCCTTTGTATATATTTTATTAATCTGTTTTCGACGAAATTCTTTTTCCGTCGAAAAACTTCACAAAATCAATTTCTTTTGTATTTATTTTATTCATCCGTTTTCGACGGAATACTTTTTTCGTCAAAAATCTTCGACGGAATCCATTTTTCGTCGAAAAACTTCATAAAATAATTTCTTTTGCATTTATTTTATTCATCCATTTTCGACGGAATTCATTTTCCGTCAAAAATCTTCGACGGAATCCATTTTCCGTCGAAAAACTTCACAAAATCAATTTCTTTTGCATTTATTTTATTCATCCATTTTCGACGGAATTCATTTTCCGTCAAAAATGTTCACAAAATCAATTTCTTTTGCATTTATTTTATTAATCCATTTTCGACGGAATACTTTTTTCGTCAAAAATCTTCGATGGAATCCATTTTTCGTCGAAAAACTTCATAAAATCAATTTCTTTTGCATTTATTTTATTCATCCATTTTTGACAGAATTCATTTTCCAACAAAAATCTTCGACGAAATCTATTTTCCGTCAAAAAATTCACAAAATCAATTTCTTTTGCATTTATTTTATTCACCATTTTCGACGGAATTCATTTTCCGTCAAAAAGCTTCGACGAAATCCATTTTTCGTCGAAAAACTTCACAAAATCAATTTCTTTTGCATTTATTTTATTCATCCATTTTCGACGGAATTCATTTTCCGTCAAAAATCTTCGATGGAATCCATTTTCCATCGAAAAACTTCATAAAATCAATTTCTTTTGCATTTATTTTATTCATCCATTTTCGACGGAATTCATTTTCCGTCAAAATTCTTCGACGGAATCCATTTTCCGTCGAAAACTTCACAAAATCAATTTCTTTTGCATTTATTTTATTCATCCATTTTCGACAGAATTCATTTTCCGTCCAAAATCTTCGAAGGAATCCATTTTCTGTCGAAAAACTTCACAAAATCAATTTCTTTTGCATTTATTTTATTCATCCGTTTTCGATGGAATTCATTTTCCGTCAAAAATCTTCGAAGGAATCCATTTTCCGTCGAAAAACTTCACAAAATCAATTTCTTTTGCATTTATTTTATTCATCCATTTTCGACGGAATTCATTTTCCGTCAAAAATCTTCACAAAATCAATTTCTTTTGCATTTATTTTATTCATCCGTTTTCGACGGAATACATTTTTTGTCAAAAATCTTCGACGGAATCCATTTTTCGTCGAAAAACTTCATAAAATCAATTTCTTTTGCATTTATTTTATTCATCCATTTTCGACGGAATTCATTTTCTGTCAAAAATCTTTTACGGAATCCATTTTCAGTCGAAAAGCTTCACAAAATCAATTTCTTTTGCATTTATTTTATTCATCCATTTTCGACGGAATTCATTTTCCGTCAAAAATCTTCGACGGAATCCATTTTCCGTCGAAAAACTTCACAAAATCAATTTCTTTTGCATTTATTTTATTAATCCGTTTTCGACGAAATTCTTTTTCCGTCAAAAAACTTCACAAAATCAATTTCTTTTGCTTTTATTTTATTAATCCGTTTTCGACGGAATACTTTTTTCGTCAAAAATCTTCGATGGAATCCATTTTTCGTCGAAAAACTCCATAAAATCAATTTCTTTTGCATTTATTTTATTCATCCATTTTTGAAGGAATTCATTTTCCAACAAAAATCTTCGACGAAATCTAATTTCCGTCAAAAAATTCACAAAATCAATTTCTTTTGCATTTATTTTATTCATCCATTTTCGACGGAATTCATTTTCCGTCAAAAAGCTTCGACGGAATCCATTTTTCGTCGAAAAACTTCACAAAATCAATTTCTTTTGCATTTATTTTATTCATGCATTTTCGACGGAATTCATTTTCCGTCAAAAATCTTCGACGGAATCCATTTTTCGTCGAAAAACTTCATAAAATCAATTTCTTTTGCATTTATTTTATTCATCCATTTTTGACAGAATTCATTTTCCAACAAAAATCTTCGACGAAATCTATTTTCCGTCAAAAAATTCACAAAATCAATTTCTTTTGCATTTATTTTATTCACCATTTTCGACGGAATTCATTTTCCGTCAAAAAGCTTCGACGAAATCCATTTTTCGTCGAAAAACTTCACAAAATCAGTTTCTTTTGCATTTATTTTATTAATCCGTTTTCGACGGAATACATTTTTCGTCAAAAATCTTCGACGGAATCCATTTTCCATCGAAAAACTTCATAAAATCAATTTCTTTTGCATTTATTTTATTCATCCATTTTCGACGGAATTCATTTTCCGTTCAAAATCTTCGACGGAATCCATTTTCCGGCGAAAACTTCACAAAATCAATTTCTTTTGCATTTATTTTATTCATCCATTTTCGACAGAATTCATTTTCCGTCCAAAATCTTCGAAGGAATCCATTTTCTGTCGAAAAACTTCACAAAATCAATTTCTTTTGCATTTATTTTATTCATCCATTTTCGACAGAATTCATTTTCCGTCCAAAATCTTCGACGTAATCCATTTTCCGTCAAAAAACTTCACAAAATCAATTTCTTTTGCATTTATTTTATTCATCCATTTTTGACGGAATTCATTTTCCGTCAAAAATCTTCACAAAATCAATTTCTTTTGCATTTATTTTATTCATCCGTTTTCGACGGAATACATTTTTCGTCAAAAATCTTCGACGGAATCCATTTTTCGTCGAAAAACTTCATAAAATCAATTTCTTTTGCATTTATTTTATTCATCCATTTTTGACGGAATTCATTTTCTGTCAAAAATCTTTTACGGAATCCATTTTCAGTCGAAAAGCTTCACAAAATCAATTTCTTTTGCATTTATTTTATTCATCCATTTTCGACGGAATTCATTTTCCGTCAAAAATCTTCGACGGAATCCATTTTCCGTCGAAAAACTTCACAAAATCAATTTCTTTTGCATTTATTTTATTAATCCGTTTTCGACGAAATTCTTTTTCCGTCAAAAATGTTCACAAAATCAATTTCTTTTGCATTTATTTTATTAATCCGTTTTCGACGGAATACTTTTTTCGTCAAAAATCTTCGATGGAATCCATTTTTCGTCGAAAAACTTAATAAAATCAATTTCTTTTGCATTTATTTTATTCATCCATTTTTGACGGAATTCATTTTCCAACAAAAATCTTCGACGAAATCTAATTTCCGTCAAAAAATTCACAAAATCAATTTCTTTTGCATTTATTTTATTCATCCATTTTCGACGGAATTCATTTTCCGTCAAAAAGCTTCGACGGCATCCATCTTCCGTCGAAAAACTTCACAAAATCAATTTCTTTTGCATTTATTTTATTAATCCGTTTTCGACGAAATTCTTTTTCCGTCAAAAATGTTCACAAAATCAATTTCTTTTGCATTTATTTTATTAATCCGTTTTCGACGGAATACTTTTTTCGTCAAAAATCTTCGATGGAATCCATTTTTCGTCGAAAAACTTCATAAAATCAATTTCTTTTGCATTTATTTTATTCATCCATTTTTGAAGGAATTCATTTTCCAACAAAAATCTTCGACGAAATCTATTTTCCGTCAAAAAATTCACAAAATCAATTTCTTTTGCATTTATTTTATTCATCCATTTTCCACGGAATTCATTTTCCGTCAAAAAGCTTCGACGGAATCCATTTTTCGTCGAAAAACTTCACAAAATCAATTTCTTTTGCATTTATTTTATTCATCCATTTTCGACGGAATTCATTTTCCGTCAAAAATCTTCGACGGAATCCATTTTTCGTCGAAAAACTTCATAAAATCAATTTCTTTTGCATTTATTTTATTCATCCATTTTTGACGGAATTCATTTTCCGTCCAAAATCTTCGACGGAATCCATTTTCCGTCGAAAAATTCACAAAATCAATTTCTTTTGCATTTATTTTATTCATCCATTTTCGACGGAATTCATTTTTCGTCAAAAATCTTCGACGGAATCCATTTTCCATCGAAAAACTTCACAAAATCAATTTCTTTTGCATTTATTTTATTCATCCATTTTCGACGGAATTCATTTTCCGTCAAAATCTTCGACGGAATCCATTTTCCGTCGAAAAACTTCACAAAATCAATTTCTTTTGCATTTATTTTATTCATCCATTTTCGACGGAATTCATTTTCCATCAAAATCTTCGACAAATCCATTTTCCGTCGAAAAACTTCACAAAATCAATTTCTTTTGCATTTATTTTATTCATCCATTTTCGACGGAATTCATTTTCCGTCAAAAATCTTCACAAAATCAATTTCTTTTGCATTTATTTTATTCATCCGTTTTCGACGGAATACATTTTCGTCAAAAATCTTCGACGGAATCCATTTTTCGTCGAAAAACTTCATAAAATCAATTTCTTTTGCATTTATTTTATTCATCCATTTTCGACGGAATTCATTTTCTGTCAAAAATCTTTTACGGAATCCATTTTCAGTCGAAAAGCTTCACAAAATCAATTTCTTTTGCATTTATTTTATTCATCCATTTTCGACGGAATTCATTTTCCGTCAAAAATCTTCGACGGAATCCATTTTCCGTCGAAAAACTTCACAAAATCAATTTCTTTTGCATTTATTTTATTAATCCGTTTTCGACGAAATTCACAAAATTTTTTTTGTCAAAAATCTTCGGAAACGGAATCCATTTTTCGTCGAAAAACTTCATAAAATCAATTTCTTTTGCATTTATATTATTCATCCATTTTCGCCGGAATTCATTTTCCGTCAAAAATCTTCGACGGAATCCATTTTCCGTCGAAAAACTTCACAAAATCTATTTCTTTTGCATTTATTTTATTAATCTGTTTTCGACGAAATTCTTTTTCCGTCGAAAAACTTCACAAAATCAATTTCTTTTGCATTTATTTTATTCATCCATTTTCGACGGAATTCATTTTTCGTCAAAAATCTTCGACGGAATCCATTTTCCATCGAAAAACTTCATAAAATCAATTTCTTTTGCATTTATTTTATTCATCCATTTTCGACGGAATTCATTTTCCGTCCAAAATCTTCGACGGAATCCATTTTCCGGCGAAAACTTCACAAAATCAATTTCTTTTGCATTTATTTTATTCATCCATTTTCGACAGAATTCATTTTCCGTCCAAAATCTTCGAAGGAATCCATTTTCCGTCGAAAAACTTCACAAAATCAATTTCTTTTGCATTTATTTTATTCATCCATTTTCGACGGAATTCATTTTCCGTCAAAAATCTTCACAAAATCAATTTCTTTTGCATTTATTTTATTCATCCGTTTTCGACGGAATACATTTTTCGTCAAAAATCTTCAACGGAATCCATTTTTCGTCGAAAAACTTCATAAAATCAATTTCTTTTGCATTTATTTTATTCATCCATTTTCGACGGAATTCATTTTCTGTCAAAAATCTTTTACGGAATCCATTTTCAGTCGAAAAGCTTCACAAAATCAATTTCTTTTGCATTTATTTTATTCATCCATTTTCGACGGAATTCATTTTCCGTCAAAAATCTTCGACGGAATCCATTTTCCGTAGAAAAACTTCACAAAATCAATTTCTTTTGCATTTATTTTATTAATCCATTTTCGACGAAATTCTTTTTCCGTCAAAAAACTTCACAAAATCAATTTCTTTTGCATTTATTTTATTCATCCGTTTTAGATGGAATTCATTTTCCGTCAAAAATCTTCGACGGAATCCATTTTCCGTCGAAAAACTTACAAAATCAATTTCCTTTGTATATATTTTATTAATCTGTTTTCGACGAAATTCTTTTTCCGTCGAAAAACTTCACAAAATCAATTTCTTTTGTATTTATTTTAGTCATCCGTTTTCGACGGAATACTTTTTTCGTCAAAAATCTTCGACGGAATCCATTTTTCGTCGAAAAACTTCATAAAATAATTTCTTTTGCATTTAATTTATTCATCCATTTTCGACGGAATTCATTTTCCGTCAAAAATCTTCGACGGAATCCATTTTCCGTCGAAAAACTTCACAAAATCAATTTCTTTTGCATTTATTTTATTCATCCATTTTCGACGGAATTCATTTTCCGTCAAAAATGTTCACAAAATCAATTTCTTTTGCATTTATTTTATTAATCCATTTTCGACGGAATACTTTTTTCGTCAAAAATCTTCGATGGAATCCATTTTTCGTCGAAAAACTTCATAAAATCAATTTCTTTTGCATTTATTTTATTCATCCATTTTTGACCATTTTCCAACAAAAATCTTCGACGAAATCTATTTTCCGTCAAAAAATTCACAAAATCAATTTCTTTTGCATTTATTTTATTCATCCATTTTCGACGGAATTCATTTTCCGTCAAAAAGCTTCGACGGAATCCATTTTTCGTCGAAAAACTTCACAAAATCAATTTCTTTTGCATTTATTTTATTCATCCATTTTCGACGGAATTCATTTTCCGTCAAAATCTTCGAATCCATTTTTCGTCGAAAAACTTTATAAAATCAATTTCTTTTGCATTTATTTTATTCATCCATTTTTGACGGAATTCATTTTCCGACAAAAATCTTCGACGAAATCTATTTTCCGTCGAAAAAATTCACAAAATCAATTTCTTTTGCATTTATTTTAGTCATCCGTTTTCGACGGAATACATTTTCCGTCAAATATCTTCGACGGAATCCATTTTTCGTCGAAAAACTTCACAAAATCAATTTCTTTTGCATTTATTTTATTCATCCATTTTCGACGGAATACATTTTTCGTGAAAAATCTTCGACGGAATCCATTTTCCATCGAAAAACTTCATAAAATCAATTTCTTTTGCATTTATTTTATTCATCCATTTTCGACGGAATTCATTTTCCGTCCAAAATCTTCGACGGAATCCATTTTCCGTCGAAAAACTTCACAAAATCAATTTCTTTTGCATTTATTTTATTCATCCATTTTCGACGGAATTCATTTTCCGTCAAAAATCTTCGAAGGAATCCATTTTCCATCAAAAATCTTCTACGAAATCCATTTTCCGTCGAAAAACTTCAAAAATCAATTTCTTTTGCATTTATTTTATTAATCCTTTTTCGACGGAATCATTTTTCGTCAAAAATCTTCGATTTTTCGTCGAAAAACTTCACAAAATCAATTTCTTTTGCATTTATTTTATTCATCCATTTTCGACGGAATTCATTTTCTGTCAAAAATCTTTTACGGAATCCATTTTCAGTCGAAAAGCTTCACAAAATCAATTTCTTTTGCATTTATTTTATTCATCCATTTTCGACGGAATTCATTTTCCGTCAAAAATCTTCGACGGAATCAATTTTCCGTCGAAAAACTTCACAAAATCAATTTCTTTTGCATTTATTTTATTAATCCGTTTTCGAAAATTCTTTTTCCGTCACTTCACAAAATCAATTTCTTTTGCATTTATTTTATTCATCCATTTTCGACGGAATACATTTTTCGTCAAAAATCTTCGACGGAATCCATTTTTCGTCGAAAAACTTCATAAAATCAATTTCTTTTGCATTTATTTTATTCATCCATTTTCGACGGAATTCATTTTCCGTCAAAAATCTTCGACGGAATCCATTTTCCGTCGAAAAACTTCACAAAATCAATTTCTTTTGCATTTATTTTATTATCCATTGTCGACGTTTTTTCCGTCAAAAATCTTCGACGGAATCCATTTTCGTCGAAAAACTTCACAAAATCAATTTCTTTTGCATTTATTTTATTCATCCATTTTCGACGGAATACATTTTTCGTCAAAAATCTTCGACGGAATCCATTTTCCATCGAAAAACTTCATAAAATCAATTTCTTTTGCATTTATTTTATTCATCCATTTTCGACGGAATTCGATTTTCCGTCCAAAATCTTCGATCCATTTTCCGTCAAAAATCTTCACAAAATCAATTTCTTTTGCATTTATTTTATTCATCCGTTTTCGACGGAATACATTTTTTGTCAAAAATCTTCGATGCAATCCATTTTTCGTCGAAAAACTTCATAAAATCAATTTCTTTTGCATTTATTTTATTCATCCATTTTCGACGGAATTCATTTTCTGTCAAAAATCTTTTACGGAATCCATTTTCAGTCGAAAAGCTTCACAAAATCAATTTCTTTTGCATTTATTTTATTCATCCATTTTCGACGGAATTCATTTTCCGTCAAAAATCTTCGACGGAATCCATTTTCCGTCGAGAAACTTCACAAAATCAATTTCTTTTGCATTTATTTTATTAATCCGTTTTCGACGAAATTCTTTTTCCGTCAAAAAACTTCACAAAATCAATTTCTTTTGCATTTATTTTATACATTCGTTTTCGACGGAATACATTTTTCGTCAAAAATCTTCAACGGAATCCATTTTTCGTCGAAAAACTTCATAAAATCAATTTCTTTTGCATTTATATTATTCATCCATTTTTGACGGAATTCATTTTCCGTCAAAAATCTTCGACGGAATCCATTTTCCGTCGAAAAACTTCACAAAATCTATTTCTTTTGCATTTATTTTATTAATCTGTTTTCGACGAAATTCTTTTTCCGTCGAAAAACTGCACAAAATCAATTTCTTTTGCATTTATTTTATTCATCCATTTTCGACGGAATTCATTTTTCGTCAAAAATCTTCGACGGGATCCATTTTCCATCGAAAAACTTCATAAAATCAATTTCTTTTGCATTTATTTTATTCATCCATTTTCGACGGAATTCATTTTACGTCAAAAATCTTCGACGGAATCCATTTTTCGTCGAAGAACTTCACAAAATCAATTTCTTTTGCATTTATTTTATTCATCCATTTTCGACGGAATTCATTTTCCGTCAAAAATCTTCGACGAAATCCATTTTCCGTCGAAAAAATTCACAAAATCAATTTCTTTTGCATTTATTTTATTCATCCATTTTCGACGGAATTCATTTTCCGTCAAAAATCTTCGACGGCATCCATTTTTCGTCGAAAAACTTCACAAAATCAATTTCTTTTGCATTTATTTTATTCATCCATTTTCGACGGAATTCATTTTCCGTAAAAAATCTTCGACGGAATCCATTTTCCGTCGAAAAACTTCACAAAATCAATTTCTTTTGCATTTATTTTATTAATCCATTTTCGACGAAATTCTTTTTCCATCGAAAAACTTCACAAAATCAATTTCTTTTGCATTTATTTTATTCATCCATTTTCGACGAAATACATTTTTC
>JAVKPL010005227.1:0-23965 GCA_032173675.1 Gastrolobium villosum | reverse complement strand
AAAAGAAATTGAATTTATGAATTTTTTCGAGGAAAAATTGATTCCGTCGAAGATTTTTTACACAAAATGTATTCCGTCGAAAACGGATGAATAAAATAAATGCAAAAGAAATTGATTTTGTGAAGTTTTTCGACGGAAAACAAATTCCGTCGAAATCTGATGAATAAAATAAATGCAAAAGAAATTGATTCCGTGAAGTTTTTCGACGGAAAATGGATTTCGTCGAAGATTTTTGATTGAAATTGGATTCCGTCGAAGATTTTTGACGGAAAATGAATTCCATCGAAAACGGATGAATAAAATAAATGCAAAAGAAATTGATTTTGTGAAGTTTTTCGACGGAAAACGGATTCCGTAGAAGATTCTTGACAGAAAATGGAAAAGAAATTCATTTTGTGAAGTGTTTTGACGGAAAATGGATTCCATTGAAAACGGATGAATAAAATAAATGCAAAAGAAATTGATTTTGTGTTGTTTTTCGAAGGAAAATGGATTCCGTTGAAGACGGATGAATAAAATAAATGGAAAAGAAATTGATTTTGTGAAGTTTTTCAACGAAAAAAGGAAATCAGTTGAAGATTTTTGACGGAAAATGAATTTCGTCGAAAATGGATGAATAAAATAAATGAAAAAGAAATTAATTTTGTTAAGTTTTTTTGACGGACAACGGATTCCGTCGAAAATGGATGAATAAAATAAATGCAAAAGAAATTGAATTTATGAATTTTTTCGACGAAAAATGGATTCCGTCGAAGATTTTTTACGCAAAATGTATTCCGTCGAAAACGGATGAATAAAATAAATGCAAAAGAAATTGATTTTGTGAAGTTTTTCGACGGAAAACAAATTCCGTCGAAATCTGATGAATAAAATAAATGCAAAAGAAATTGATTCCGTGAAGTTTTTCGACGGAAAATGGATTTCGTCGAAGATTTTTGATTGAAATTGGATTCCGTCGAAGATTTTTGACGGAAAATGAATTCCATCGAAAACGGATGAATAAAATAAATGCAAAAGAAATTGATTTTGTGAAGTTTTTCGACGGAAAATGGATTCCGTCGAAGATTTTTGACAGAAAATGAATTCCGTCGAAAATGGATGAATAAAATAAATGCAAAAGAAATTGATTTTGTGAAGTTTTTCGACGGAAAACGAATTCCGTCGAAAATGGATTAATAAAATAAATGCAAAAGAAATTGATTTTGTGAAGTTTTTCGACGGAAAATGGATTCCGTCGAAAATGGATGAATAAAATAAATGCAAAAGAAATTAATTTTGTGAATTTTTTTTACGTAAAACGGATTCCGTCGAAAATGGATGAATAAAATAAACGCACAAGAAATTGATATTGTGAATTTTTTTGATGGAAAACAGATTTCGTCGAAAATGGATGAATAAAATAAATGCAAAAGAAATTGATTTTACAAAGTTTTTCGACAAAAAATGGATTTCTTCGAAGATTTTTGACGAAAAATGTATTCCGTCGAAAACGGATGAATAAAATAAATGCAAAAGAAATTGATTTTGCGAAGTTTTTCGACGGAAAACAAATTCCATCGAAAACGGATTAATAAAATAAATGCAAAAGAAATTGGTTTTGTGAAGTTTTTCGACGGAAAATGAATTCCGTCGAAAATGGATGAATAAAATAAATGCAAAAGAAATTAATTTTGTGAATTTTTTTTACGTAAAACGGATTCCGTCGAAAATGAATGAATAAAATAAACGCACAAGAAATTGATATTGTGAAATTTTTTGATGGAAAACTGATTTCGTCGAAAATGGATGAATAAAATAAATGCAAAAGAAATTGATTTTACAAAGTTTTTCGACGAAAAATGGATTTCTTCGAAGATTTTTGACGAAAAATGTATTCTGTCGAAAACGGATGAATAAAATAAATGCAAAAGAAATTGATTTTGTGAAGTTTTTCGACGGAAAATGGATTCCGTCGAAGATTTCGGACGGAAAATGAATACCGTCGAAAATGGATGAATAAAATAAACGCAAAAGAAATTGATTTTGTGAAGTTTTTTTGACGGAAAAAGAATTCCGTCGAAAATGCATGAATAAAATAAATGCAAAAGAAATTGATATTGTGAAATTTTTTGGTGGAAAACGGATTCCGTCGAAAATGGATGAATAAAATAAATGCAAAAGAAATTGATTTTATGAAGTTTTTCGACGGAAAACAAATTCCCTCGGAAACAGATTAATTAAATAAATGCAAAAGAAATTGGTTTTGTGAAGTTTTTCGACGAAAAATGAATTTCGTCGAAAATGGATGAATAAAATAAATGCAAAAGAAATTGATTTTAGGAAGTTTTTCGACGGAAAACAAATTCCATCGAAAACGGATTAATAAAATAAATGCAAAAGAAATTGGTTTTGTGAAGTTTTTCGACGGAATATGAATTCCGTCGAAAATGGATAAATACAATAAATGAAAAAGAAATTAATTTTGTGAATTTTTTTTACGTAAAACGGATTCCGTCGAAAATGGATGAATAAAATAAAAGCACAAGAAATTGATATTGTTAAATTTTTTGATGGAAAACTGATTTCGTCGAAAATGGATGAATAAAATAAATGCAAAAGAAATTGATTTTACAAAGTTTTTCGACGAAAAATGGATTTCTTCGAAGATTTTTGACGAAAAATGTATTCCGTCGAAAACGGATGAATAAAATAAATGGAAAAGAAATTGATTTTGCGAAGTTTTTCGACGGAAAACAAATTCCATCGAAAACGGATTAATAAAATAAATGCAAAAGAAATTGGTTTTGTGAAGTTTTTCGACGGAAAATGAATTCCGTCGAAAATGGATGAATAAAATAAATGCAAAAGAAATTAATTTTGTGAATTTTTTTTACGTAAAACGGATTCCGTCGAAAATGGATGAATAAAATAAACGCACAAGAAATTGATATTGTGAAATTTTTTGATGGAAAACTGATTTCGTCGAAAATGGATGAATAAAATAAATGCAAAAGAAATTGATTTTACAAAGTTTTTCGACGAAAAATGGATTTCTTCGAAGATTTTTGACAAAAATGTATTCCGTCGAAAACGGATGAATAAAATAAATGCAAAAGAAATTGATTTTGCGAAGTTTTTCGACGGAAAACAAATTTCGTCGAAAACGGATGAATAAAATAAATGCAAAAAGAAATTGATTTTGTGAAGTTTTTCGACGGAAAATGGATTCCGTCGAAGATTTTTGACAGAAAATGAATTCCGTCGAAAACGGATGAATAAGATAAATGGAAAAGAAATTCATTTTGTGAAGTGTTTTGATGGAAAATGGATTCCATTGAAAACGGATGAATAAAATAAATGCAAAAGAAATTGATTTTGTGTTGTTTTTCGAAGGAAAATGGATTCCGTTGAAGACGGATGAATAAAATAAATGGAAAAGAAATTGATTTTGTGAAGTTTTTCGATGAAAAAAGGAAATCAGTTGAAGATTTTTGACGGAAAACGAATTTCGTCGAAAATGGATGAATAAAATAAATGCAAAAGAAATTAATTTTGTTAAGTTTTTTTGACGGAAAACGGATTCCGTCGAAAATGGATGAATAAAATAAATGCAAAAGAAATTGAATTTATGAATTTTTTTGACGAAAAATGGATTCCGTCGAAGATTTTTTACGCAAAATGTATTCCGTCGAAAACGGATGAATAAAATAAATGCAAAAGAAATTGATTTTGTGAAGTTTTTCGACGGAAAACAAATTCCGTCGAAATCTGATGAATAAAATAAATGCAAAAGAAATTGATTCCGTGAAGTTTTTCGACGGAAAATGGATTCCGTCGAAGATTTTTGATTGAAATTGATTTTTTTCGACGGAAAATGAATTCCATCGAAAACGGATGAATAAAATAAATGCAAAAGAAATTGATTTTACAAAGTTTTTCGACGAAAAATGGATTTCTTCGAAGATTTTTGACGAAAAATGTATTCCGTCGAAAACGGATGAATAAAATAAATGCAAAAGAAATTGATTTTGCGAAGTTCTTCGACGTAAAACAAATTCCATCGAAAACGGATTAAGAAAATAAATGCAAAAGAAATTGGTTTTGTGAAGTTTTTCGACGGAAAATGAATTCCGTCGAAAATGGATGAATAAAATAAATGCAAAAGAAATTAATTTTGTGAATTTTTTTTACGTAAAACGGATTCCGTCGAAAATGAATGAATAAAATAAACGCACAAGAAATTGATATTGTGAAATTTTTTGATGGAAAACTGATTTCGTCGAAAATGGATGAATAAAATAAATGCAAAAGAAATTGATTTTACAAAGTTTTTCGACGAAAAATGGATTTCTTCGAAGATTTTTGACGAAAAATGTATTCTGTCGAAAACGGATGAATAAAATAAATGCAAAAGAAATTGATTTTGTGAAGTTTTTCGACGGAAAATGGATTCCGTCGAAGATTTCGGACGGAAAATGAATACCGTCGAAAATGGATGAATAAAATAAACGCAAAAGAAATTGATTTTGTGAAGTTTTTTTGACGGAAAATGAATTCCGTCGAAAATGGATGAATAAAATAAATGCAAAAGAAATTGATATTGTGAAATTTTTTGATGGAAAACGGATTCCGTCGAAAATGGATGAATAAAATAAATGCAAAAGAAATTGATTTTATGAAGTTTTTCGACGGAAAACAAATTCCCTCGGAAACAGATTAATTAAATAAATGCAAAAGAAATTGGTTTTGTGAAGTTTTTCGACGAAAAATGAATTTCGTCGAAAATGGATGAATAAAATAAATGCAAAAGAAATTGATTTTAGGAAGTTTTTCGACGGAAAACAAATTCCATCGAAAACGGATTAATAAAATAAATGCAAAAGAAATTGGTTTTGTGAAGTTTTTCGACGGATATGAATTCCGTCGAAAATGGATAAATACAATAAATGAAAAAGAAATTAATTTTGTGAATTTTTTTTACGTAAAACGGATTCCGTCGAAAATGGATGAATAAAATAAACGCACAAGAAATTGATATTGTGAAATTTTTTGATGGAAAACTGATTTCGTCGAAAATGGATGAATAAAATAAATGCAAAAGAAATTGATTTTACAAAGTTTTTCGACGAAAAATGGATTTCTTCGAAGATTTTTGACGAAAAATGTATTCCGTCGAAAACGGATGAATAAAATAAATGGAAAAGAAATTGATTTTGCGAAGTTTTTCGACGGAAAACAAATTCCATCGAAAACGGATTAATAAAATAAATGCAAAAGAAATTGGTTTTGTGAAGTTTTTCGACGGAAAATGAATTCCGTCGAAAATGGATGAATAAAATAAATGCAAAAGAAATTAATTTTGTGAATTTTTTTTACGTAAAACGGATTCCGTCGAAAATGGATGAATAAAATAAACGCACAAGAAATTGATATTGTGAAATTTTTTGATGGAAAACTGATTTCGTCGAAAATGGATGAATAAAATAAATGCAAAAGAAATTGATTTTACAAAGTTTTTCGACGAAAAATGGATTTCTTCGAAGATTTTTGACGAAAAATGTATTCCGTCGAAAACGGATGAATAAAATAAATGCAAAAGAAATTGATTTTGCGAAGTTTTTCGACGGAAAACAAATTTCGTCGAAAACGGATGAATAAAATAAATGCAAAAAGAAATTGATTTTGTGAAGTTTTTCGACAGAAAATGGATTCCGTCGAAGATTTTTGACAGAAAATGAATTCCGTCGAAAACGGATGAATAAGATAAATGGAAAAGAAATTCATTTTGTGAAGTGTTTTGACGGAAAATGGATTCCATTGAAAACGGATGAATAAAATAAATGCAAAAGAAATTGATTTTGTGTTGTTTTTCGAAGGAAAATGGATTCCGTTGAAGACGGATGAATAAAATAAATGGAAAAGAAATTGATTTTGTGAAGTTTTTCGACGAAAAAAGGAAATCAGTTGAAGATTTTTGACGGAAAACGAATTCCGTCGAAAATGGATGAATAAAATAAATGCAAAAGAAATTAATTTTGTTAAGTTTTTTTGACGGAAAACGGATTCCGTCGAAAATGGATGAATAAAATAAATGCAAAAGAAATTGAATTTATGAATTTTTTCGACGAAAAATGGATTCCGTCGAAGATTTTTTACGCAAAATGTATTCCGTCGAAAACGGATGAATAAAATAAATGCAAAAGAAATTGATTTTGTGAAGTTTTTCGACGGAAAACAAATTCCGTCGAAATCTGATGAATAAAATAAATGCAAAAGAAATTGATTCCGTGAAGTTTTTCGACGGAAAATGGATTTCGTCGAAGATTTTTGATTGAAATTGGATTCCGTCGAAGATTTTTGACGGAAAATGAATTCCATCGAAAACGGATGAATAAAATAAATGCAAAAGAAATTGATTTTGTGAAGTTTTTCGACGGAAAATGGATTCCGTCGAAGATTTTTGACAGAAAATGAATTCCGTCGAAAATGGATGAATAAAATAAATGCAAAAGAAATTGATTTTGTGAAGTTTTTCGACGGAAAACGAATTCCGTCGAAAATGGATTAATAAAATAAATGCAAAAGAAATTGATTTTGTGAAGTTTTTCGACGGAAAATGGATTCCGTCGAAGATTTCGGACGGAAAATGAATACCGTCGAAAATGGATGAATAAAATAAATGCAAAAGAAATTGATTTTGTGAAGTTTTTTTGACGGAAAATGAATTCCGTCGAAAATGGATGAATAAAATAAATGCAAAAGAAATTGATATTGTGAAAAATTTTTATGGTAAACGGATTCCGTCGAAAATGGATAAATAAAATAAATGCAAAAGAAATTGATTTTATGAAGTTTTTCGACGGAAAACAAATTCCCTCGGAAACAGATTAATTAAATAAATGCAAAAGAAATTGGTTTTGTGAAGTTTTTCGACGAAAAATGAATTTCGTCGAAGATTTTTGATGGAAAATGGATTTCGTCGAAGATTTTTGACGGAAAATAAATTCCATCGAAAACGAATGAATAAAATAAATGCATAAGAAATTGATTTTGGGAAGTTTTTCGACGGAAAATGGATTCCGTCGAAGATTTGTGACGGAAAATGAATTCCGTCGGAAATGGATGAATTAAATAAATGCAAAAGAAATTTATTTTGTGATGTTTTTCGACGGAAAACGGATTCCGTCGAAAATGGATGAATAAAATAAATGCAAAAGAAATTGATTTTGTAAGTTTTTCGACGGAAAATTTATTCCGTCAAAATTGGATGAATTAAATTAATGCAAAAGAAATTTGTTTTGTGAAGTTTTTCGACGGAAAATGAATTCCGTCGAAAATGGATGAATAAAATAAATGCAAAAGAAATTGATTTTGTGAAGTTTTTCGACGGAAAATGGATTCCGTTGAAGATTTTGGACGGAAAATGAATTCCGTCGAAAATGGATGAATAAAATAAATGAAAAAAAATTGATTTTGTGATGTTTTTCGAAGGAAAATGGATTCCGTTGAAAACGGATGAATAAAATAAATGCAAAAGAAATTGATTTTGTTAATTTTTCGACGGAAAATGGATTCTGTCGAAGATTTTTGACGGAAAATGAATTCCGTCGAAAATGGATGAATAAAATAAATTCAAAAGAAATTAATTTGTTGAAGTTTTTTTGATGGAAAACAAATTCCGTCGAAAATGGAATAATAAAGTAAATGCAAAAGAAATTGATTTTGTGAATTTTTTCAACGGAAAATGGATTTCGTCGAAGATTTTTGACGGAAAATGAATTCCGTCGAAAATAAATGAATAAAATAAATGCAAAAGAAATTGATTTTGTGAAGTTTTTCGACGGAAAACGGATTCCGTCGAAAATGGATGAATAAAATAAATGCAAAAGAAATTGATTTTGTAAGTTTTTCAAAGGAAAATGGATTTCGTCGAAGATTTTGGACGAAAAATGTATTACGTCGAAAATGGATGAATTCAATTAATGCAAAAGAAATTTATTTTGTGAAGTTTTTCGACGGAAAATGAATTCCGTCAAAAATGGATGAATAAAATAAATGCAAAAGAAATGGATTTTGTGAAGTTTTTCTACGGAAAATGGATTCTGTCGAAGATTTTTGAGGGAAAACGGATTTCGTCAAAGATTTTTGACGGAAAATGAATTCCGTCGAAAATGGATGAATAAAATAAATGAAAAAGAAATTGATTTTGTGAAGTTTTTCGACGGAAAACGAATTCCGACAAAAATTGATGAATAAAATAAATGCAAAAGAAATTGATTTTGTGAAGTTTTTATACGGAAAATGGATTCTGTCGAAGATTTTTGAGGGAAAACGGATTTCGTCAAAGATTTTTGAAGACCGTCGAAAATGGATGAATAAAATAAATGAAAAAGAAATTGATTTTGTGAAGTTTTTCGACGGAAAATGGATTCCGTCGAAAATGGATGAAAAAAATAAATGCAAAAGAAATGGATTTTGTGAAGTTTTTCGACGGAAAATGGATTCCGTAGAAGATTTTTGATGGAAAATGGATTCCGTTGTAGATTTTTTACGGAAAATGAATTCCATCGAAAACAGATGAATAAAATAAATGCATAAGAAATTGATTTTGTGAAGTTTTTCGACGGAAAATGGATTCCGTCGAAGATTTTGGACGGAAAATGAATTCCGTCGAAAATAGATGAATAAAATAAATGCAAAACAAATTGATTTTGTGAAGTTTTTCGACGGAAAACGGATTCCGTCGAAATTGAATGAATAAAATAAATGCAAAAGAAATTGATTTTGTAAGTTTTTCGATGGAAAATGGATTCCGTCGAAGATTTTTGACGGAAAATGTATTCCGTCGAAAATGGATGAATTAAATTAATGTAAAAGGAATTTATTTTGTGAAGTTTTTCAACGGAAAATGAATTCCGTCGAATATAGATTAATAAAATAAATGCAAAAGAAATTGATTTTGTGAAGTTTTTCGACGGAAAATGGATTCCGTCGAAGATTTTTGACGAAAAATGGATTCCGTCAAAGATTTTCGACAGAAAATGAATTCCGTCGAAAATGGATGAATAAAATAAATGAAAGAAATTAATTTTGTGAAGTTTTTCGACGGAAATTAAATTCCGTTGAAAATGGATGAATAAGATAAATGGAAAAGAAATTCATTTTGTGAAGTTTTTTGACGGAAAACGGATTCCGTCGAAAACTGATGAATAAAATAAATGCAAAAGAAATTGATTTTGTGTTGTTTTTCGAAAGAAAATGGATTCCATTGAAAACGGATGAATAAAATAAATGGAAAAGAAATTGATTTTGTGATGTTTTTCGACGAAAAAGGAAATCAGACGAAGATTTTTGACAGAAAACGAATTCCGTCGAAAACGGATGAATAAAACCAATTGGAAAATAATTTGATTTTGTAAAGTTTTTCGAAGGAAAATGAATTCCGTCAAAAATGGATGAATAAAATAAATGCAAAAGAAATTGATTTTGTGAAGTTTTTCGACGGAAAATGGATTCCGTCGAAGATTTTTGAGGGAAAACGGATTTCGTCAAAGATTTTTGACGGAAAATGAATTCCGTCAAAAATGGATGAATAAAATAAATGAAAAAAAAAATTGATTTTGTGAAGTTTTTTGACGGAAAACAAATTCCGTCGAAAACGGATGAATAAAATAAATGCAAAAGAAATTGATTTTGTGAAGTTTTTCGACGCAAAATGGATTCCGTAGAAGATTTTTGATGGAAAATGGATTCCGTTGTAGATTTTTTACGAAAAATGAATTCCATCGAAAACAGATGAATAAAATAAATGCATAAGAAATTGATTTTGTGAAGTTTTTCGACGGAAAATGGATTCCGTCGAAGATTTTGGACGGAAAATGAATTCCGTCGAAAATAGATGAATAAAATAAATGCAAAAGAAATTGATTTTGTGAAGTGTTTCGACGGAAAATGGATTCCGTCGAAATTGGATGGATGAATAAAATAAATGCAAAAGAAATTGATTTTGTAAGTTTTTCGATGGAAAATGGATTCCGTCGAAGATTTTTGACGGAAAATGTATTCCGTCGAAAATGGATGAATTAAATTAATGCAAAAGAAATTGATTTTGTGAAGTTTTTCAATGGAAAATGAATTCCGTCGAATATAGATGAATAAAATAAATGCAAAAGAAATTGATTTTGTGAAGTTTTTCGACGGAAAATGGATTCCGTCGAAGATTTTTGACGGAAAATGGATTCCGTCCAAGATTTTTGACGGAAAAAGGATTCTGTCCAAGATTTTCGACGGAAAATGAATTCCGTCGAAAATGGATGAATAAAATAAATGAAAGAATTTGATTTTGTGAAGTTTTTCGACGGAAAATAAATTCCGTCGAAAATGGATGAATAAGATAAATGGAAAAGAAATTCATTTTGTGAAGTTTTTTGACGGAAAACGGATTCCGTCGAAAACTGATGAATAAAATAAATGCAAAAGAAATTGATTTTGTGTTGTTTTTCGAAAGAAAATGGATTCCATTGAAAACGGATGAATAAAATAAATGGAAAAGAAATTGATTTTGTGATGTTTTTCGACGAAAAAGGAAATCAGACGAAGATTTTTGACAGAAAACGAATTCCGTCGAAAACGGATGAATAAAACCAATTGGAAAATAATTTGATTTTGTAAAGTTTTTCGAAGGAAAATGAATTCCATCAAAAATGGATGAATAAAATAAATGCAATAGAAATTGATTTTGTGAAGTTTTTCAACGGAAAATGGATTCCATCGAAGATTTTTGACGGAAAATGAATTCCTACGAAAATGGAGGAATAAAATAAATGCAAAAGAAATTGATTTTGTGAAGTTTTACGACGGAAAACGGATTCCGTCGAAAATGGATGAATAAAATAAATGCAAAAGAAATTGATTTTGTAAGTTTTTCGACGGAAAATAGATTCCGTCGAAGAGTTTTGACGGAAAATGTGTTCCGTCGAAAATGGATGAATTAAATTAATGCAAAAGAAATTTAGTTTGTGAAGTTTTTCGACGGAAAATGAATTCCGTCAAAAATGAATGAATAAAATAAATACAAAAGAAATTGATTTTGTGAAGTTTTTCGACGGAAAATGGATTCCGTCGAAGATTTTGGACGGAAAATGGATTCCATCAAAAATGGATGAATAAAATAAATGAAAGAAATTTATTTTGTGAAGTTTTTTTACGGAAAACGGATTCCGTCGAAAACTGGTGAATAAAATAAATGTAAAAGAAATTGATTTTGTGTTGTTTTTCGAAGAAAAATGGATTCCGTTGAAAACGGATGAATAAAATAAATGGAAAAGAAATTGATTTTGTGAAGTTTTTCGACGAAAAAGGAAATCAGTCAAAGATTTTTGACGGAAAACGAATTCCGTCGAAAATGGATGAATAAAACCAATTGGAAAATAATTTGATTTTGTAAAGTTTTTCGAAGGAAAATGAATTCCATCAAAAACGGATGAATAAAATAAATGCAAAAGAAATTGATTTTGTGAAGTTTTTCGACGCAAAATGGATTCCGTCGAAGATTTTTGACGGAAAATGAATTCCTTCGAAATTGGATGAATAAAATAAATGCAAAAGAAATTGATTTTGTGAAGTTTTTCGACGGAAAACGGATTCCTTCAAAAATGGATGAATAAAATAAATGCAAAAGAAATTGATTTTGTAAGTTTTTCAACGGAAAATGGATTCCGTCGAAAATTTTGGACGGAAAATGGATTCCGTCGAAAATTCTTGACAGAAAATGTATTTCGTCGAAGATTTTTGACGGAAAATGAATTCCATCGAAAACGGATGAATAAAATAAATGCAAAAGAAATTGATTTTGTGAGGTTTTTCGACGGAAAATGAATTCCGTCGAAGATTTTTTACGGATAATGGATTCCGTCAAAGATGGATGAATAAAATAAATGCAAAAGAAATTGATATTGTGAATTTTTTTGATGGAAAACGGATTTCGGCGAAAATGGACGAATAAAATAAATGCAAAAGAAATAGATCTTATGAAGTTTTTCGACGAAAAAAGGATTCCGTCGAAGATTTTTGACGAAAAATGTATTCCGTCGAAAGCGGATGCATAGAATAAATTGGAAAAGAAATTGATTTTTGTGAAGTTTTTCGACGGAAAATGAATTCTGTCGAAAATGGATGAATAAAATAAATGCAAAAGAAATTGATTATGTGATGTTTTTCGACGGAAAATCGATTTCGTCGAAGATTTTGGACGGAAAATGAATTCCGTCGAAAATGGATTAATAAAATAAATGCAAAAGAAATTGATTATGTGAAGTTTTTCGACGGAAAACGGATTCTGTAGAAGATTCTTGTCAGAAAATGGATTCCGTCGAAGATTTTTGACGGAAAATGTATTCCATCGAAAATGGATCAATAAAATAAATGCAAAAGAAATTGATTTTGTGAAGTTTTTCGACGGAAAATGGATTCCGTTGAAGATTTTTGACCGAAAATGAATTCCGTCGAAAATGGATGAATAAAATAAATGCAAAAGAAATTGATTTTGTGAAGTTTTTCGATGAAAAATGGATTCCGTAGAAGATTTTTGTCGGAAAATGGATTCCGTCGAAGATTTTTGACGGAAAATGAATTCCTTCGAAAACGGATTAATAAAATAAATGCAAAAGAAATTGATTTTGTGAAGTTTTTCGACAGAAAATGGAAATCCGTCGAAGATTTTTTGACAGAAAACGAATTCCGTCAAAAACGGATGAATAAAATAAATTGGAAAAGAAATTGATTTTGTAATGTTTTTCGACGGAAAATGGATTCCGTCAAAGATGGATGAATAAAATAAATGCAAAAGAAATTGATATTGTGAAATTTTTTGATGGAAAACGGATTTCGTCGAAAATGGATGAATAAAATAAATGCAAAAGAAATAGATTTTATGAATTTTTTCGACGGAAAATGGATTCCGTCGAAGATTTTGGACGGAAAATGAATTCCGTCGAAAATGGATGAATAAAATAAATGCAAAAGAAATTGATTTTGTGAAGTTTTTCGACGGAAAACGGATTCCCTAGAAGATTCTTGACAGAAAATGGATCTCGTCGAAGAATTTTGACGGAAAATTAATTCTATCGAAAACGGATGAAAAAAATAAATGCAAAAGAAATTGATTTTGTGAAGTTTTTCGACGGAAAATGGATTCCGTCGAAGATTTTTGACGGAAAATGGATTTCGTCAAAGATGGATGAATAAAATAAATGCAAAAGAAATTGATATTGTGAAATTTTTTGATGGAAAACGGATTTCGTCGAAAATGGATGAATAAAATAAATGCAAAAGAAATAGATTTTATGAAGTTTTTCGACGAAAAATGGATTCCGTCGAAGATTTTTGACGAAAAATGTAATCCGTCGAAAGCGGATGAATAAAATAAATGCAAAAGAAATTGATTTTGTGAAGTTTTTCGACGGAAAACAAATTCCGTCGAAATCGGATGAATAAAATAAATTCAAAAGAAATCGATTTTGTGAAGTTTTTCGACGGAAAATGTTTTCCGTCGAAGAGTTTTGATTGAAATTGGATTCCGTCGAAGATTTTTTACGGAAAATGAATTCCATCGAAAACGGATGAATAAAATAAATGCAAAAGAAATTGATTTTGTGAAGTTTTTCGACGGAAAATGGATTCCGTCGAAGATTTTTGACGAAAAATAAATTCCGTCGAAAATGGTTGAATAAAATAAATGCAAAAGAAATTGATTTTGTGAAGTTTTTCGATGGAAAACGGATTCCGTTGAAAACGGATGAATAAAATAAATGCAAAAGAAATTGATTTTGTGTTGTTTTTCGAAGGAAAATGGATTCCGTTGAAAACAGATGAATAAAATAAATGGAAAAGAAATTGATTTTGTGAAGTTTTTCGACGAAAAAGGAAATCAGTCGAAGTTGTTCGACGGAAAATGGATTCCGTCGAATTTTTGATTGAAAATGCATTCCGTCGAAGATTTTTGACGGAAAATGAATTCCGTCGAAATGGATGAATAAAATAAATGCAAAAGAAATTGATTTTGTGAAGTTTTTCGACGGAAAACGGATTCCGTCGAAAATGGATGAATAAAATAAATGCAAAAGAAATTGATTTTGTAAGTTTTTCGACGGAAAATGGATTCCGTCGAAGATTTTTGACGGAAAATGTATTCCGTCGAAAATGGATGAATTAAATTAATGCAAAAGAAATTTATTTTGTGAAGTTTTTCGATGGAAAATGAATTCCACCGAAAATGGATGAATAAAATAAATGCAAAAGAAATTAATTTTGTGAAGTTTTTTTAAAGGAAAATGAATTCCGTCGAAAATGGATGAATAAAATAAATGCAAAAGAAATTGATATTGCGAAAATTTTTGATGGAAAATGGGTTCCGTCGAAAATGGATGAATAAAATAAATGCAAAAGAAATTGATTTTGTAAGTTTTTCGACGGAAAATGGATTCCGTCGTAGATTTTTGTCGAAAAATGTATTCCGTCGAAAATGGATGAATTAAATTAATGCAAAAGTAATTTATTTTGTGAAGTTTTTCGACAGAAAATGAATTCCGTCGAAAATGGATGAATAAAATAAATGCAAAAGAAATTATTTTTGTGAAGTTTTTTGACGAAAAATGAATTCCTTCGAAAATGGATGAATAAAATAAATGCAAAAGAAATTGATATTGTGAAATTTTTTGATGGAAAACGGATTCTGTCGAAAATGGATGAATAAAATAAATGCAAAAGAAATTGATTTTATGAAGTTATTCGACAGAAAACAAATTCCATCGAAAACGGATTAATAAAATAAAAGCAAAAGAAATTGGTTTTGTGAAGTTTTTCGACGGAAAAATGAATTCCGTAAAAAATGGATGAATAAAATAAATGCAAAAGAAATTAATTTTGTGAAGTTTTTTTACGTAAAACGGATTCCGTCGAAAATGGATGAATAAAATAAATGCAAAAGAAATTGATATTGTGAAATTTTTTGATGGAAAACGGATTCCGTCGAAAATGGATGAATAAAATAAATGCAAAAGAAATTGATTTTACGGATTTTTCAACGATAAATGGATTCCGTCGAAGATTTTCGACGGAAAATGTATTCTGCCGAAAATGGATGAAAAAATAAAAGCAAAAGAAATTGATTTTGTGAAGTTTTTCGACGGTAAATGGATTCCATCGAAGATTTTTGACGGAAAATGTATTCCGTCGAAAATGGATGAATAAAATTAATGCAAAAGAAATTTATTTTGTGAAGTTTTTCGACGAAAAACGAATTCCGTCGAAAATGGATTAAAAAAATAAATGCAAAAGAAATTGATTTTGTGAAGTTTTTCGACGGAAAATGGATTCCGTCGAAGATTTTTGAAGAAAAATGGATTCTGTCAAAGAATTTTCACCGAGAATGAATTCCGTCGAAAATGGATGAATAAAATAAATGAAAAAGAAATTTACTTTGTCAAGTTTTTTGACGGAAAATGGATTCCGTCAAAAACGGATGAATAAAATAAATGCAAAATAAATTGATTTTGTGTTGTTTTTCGAAGGAAAATGGATTCCGTTGAAAACGAATGAATAAAATAAATGGAAAAGATATTGATTTTGTGCAGTTTTTCAACGAAAAAGGAAATCAGTCGAAGATTTCTGACGGAAAACGAATTCCGTCGAAAATGGATAGGTAAAATAAATTGGAAAAAAATTTGATTTTGTAAATTTGATGAGTAATATGAAGTTTTTCGACGGAAATTGGATTTCGTCGAAGATTTTTGATTGAAATTGGATTTCGTCGAAGATTTTTGACGAAAAATGAATTCCATCGAAAATGGATGAATAAAATAAATGCAAAAGAAATTGATTTTGTGAAGTTTTTCGACGGAAAATAGATTCCGTCGAAGATTTTTGACGAAAAATAAATTCCGTCGAAAATGGATGAATAAAATAAATGCAAAAGAAATTGATTTTGTGAAGTTTTTCGACGGAAAATGGATTCCGTCGAAGATTTTTGACCGAAAATGAATTCCGTCGAAAATGGATGAATAAAATAAATGCAAAAGAAATTGATTTTGTGAAGTTTTTCGACGAAAAATGGATTCCGTAGAAGATTTTTGTCGGAAAATGGATTCCGTCGAAGATTTTTGACGGAAAATGAATTCCATCGAAAATGGATGAATAAAATAAATGCAAAACAAATTGATTTTGTGAAGTTTTTCGACGGAAAATGGATTCCGTCGAAGATTTTTGACCGAAAATGAATTCCGTCGAAAATGGATGAATAAAATAAATGCAAAAGAAATTGATTTTGTGAAGTTTTTCGACGAAAAATGAATTCCGTAGAAGATTTTTGTCGGAAAATGGATTCCGTCGAAGATTTTTGACGGAAAATGGATTCCGTCGAAGACGGATGAATAAAATAAATGCAAAAGAAATTGATTTTGTGAAGTTTTTCGACAGAAAATGGAAATCCGTCGAAGACTTTTTGAGGGAAAATGAATTCCGTCAAAAACGGATGAATAAAATAAATTGGAAAAGAAATTGATTTTGTAAAGTTTTTCGACGGAAAATGGATTCCGTCGAAAATGGATGAAAAAAATAAAAGCAAAAGAAATTGATTTTGTGAAGTTTTTCGACGGAAAATGGATTCCGTCGGAGATTTTTGACGGAAAATGGATTCTGTCAAAGATGGATGAATAAAATAAATGCAAAAGAAATTGATATTGTGAAATTTTTTGATGGAAAACGGATTTCGTCGAAAATGGATGAATAAAATAAATGCAAAAGAAATAGATTTTATGAATTTTTTCGACGGAAAATGGATTCCGTCGAAGATTTTGGACGGAAAATGAATTCCGTCGAAAATGGATGAATAAAATAAATGCAAAAGAAATTGATTTTGTGAAGTTTTTCGACGAAAAATGGATTCCGTCGAAGATTTTTGACAAAAAATAAATTCCGTCGAAGATTTTTGACGAAAAATGTGTTCCGTTGAAAATGGATGAATTAAATTAATGCAAAAGAAATTTATTTTGTGAAGTTTTTCGACGGAAAATGAATTCCGTCGAAAATGGATGAATAAAATAAATGCAAAAGAAATTAATTTTGTGAAGTTTTTATGACGGAAAATGAATTCCGTCGAAAATGGATGAATAAATTAAATGCAAAAGAAATTGATATTGTGAAATTTTTTGATGGGAAACGGATTCCGTCGAAAATGGATGAATAAAATAAATGCAAAAGAAATTCATTTTATGAAGTTTTTCGACGGAAAACAAATTCATCGAAAACGGATTAATAAAATAAACGCAAAAGAAATTGGTTTTGTGAAGTTTTTCGACGGAAAATGGATTCCGTCGACGATTTTGGACGGAAAATGAATTCCGTCGAAAATGGATGAATAAAATAAATGCAAAAGAAACTAATTTTGTGAAGTTTTTCGACGAAAAATGGATTTCGTAGAAGATTTTTGACGGAAAATGGATTCCGTCGAAGATTTTTGACGGAAAATGAATTCCTTCGAAAATGGATGAATAAAATAAATGCAAAAGAAATTGATTTTGTGAAGTTTTTCGACGGAAAATGGATTCCGTCGAAGATTTTTGACCGAAAATGCATTCCGTCGAAAATGGATGAATAAAATAAATGCAAAAGAAATTGATTTTGTGAAGTTTTTCGACGAAAAATGGATTCCGTAGAAGATTTTTGTCGGAAAATGGATTCCGTCGAAGATTTTTGACGGAAAATGAATTCCATCGAAAATGGATGAATAAAATAAATGCAAAAGAAATTGGTTTTGTGAAGTTTTTCGACGGAAAATGGATTCCGTCGAAGATTTTTGACCGAAAATGAATTCCGTCGAAAATGGATGAATAAAATAAATGCAAAAGAAATTGATTTTGTGAAGTTTTTCGACGAAAAATGGATTCCGTAGAAGATTTTTGTCGGAAAATGGATTCCGTCGAAGATTTTTGACGGAAAATGAATTCCTTCGAAAATGGATGAATAAAATAAATGCAAAAGAAATTGATTTTGTGAAGTTTTTCGATAGAAAATGGAAATCCGTCGAAGATGGATGAATAAAATAAATTGGAAAAGAAATTGATTTTGTAAAGTTTTTCGACAGAAAATGGATGAAAAAAATAAAAGCAAAAGAAATTGATTTTGTAAAGTTTTTCGACGGAAAATGGATGAAAAAAATAAAAGCAAAAGAAATTGATTTTGTGTAGTTTTTCGACGGAAAATAGATTCCGTCGAAGATTTTTGACGGAAAATGGATTCCGTCAAAGATGGATGAATAAAATAAATGCAAAAGAATTTGATATTGTGAAATTTTTTGATGGAAAACGGATTTCGTCGAAAATGGATGAATAAAATAAATGCAAAAGAAATAGATTTTATGAATTTTATCGACGGAAAATGGATTCCGTCGAAGATTTTGGACGGAAAATGAATTCCGTCGAAAATGGATGAATAAAATAAATGCAAAAGAAATTGATTTTGAGAAGTTTTTCGACGAAAAATGGATTCCGTAGAAGATTTTGTCGGAAAATGGATTCTGTCGAAGATTTTTGACGAAAAATGTGTTCCGTCGAAAATGGATGAATTAAATTAATGCAAAAGAAATTTATTTTGTGAAGTTTTTCGACAGAAAATGAATTCCGTCGGAAATGGATGAATAAAATAAATGCAAAAGAAATTAATTTTGTAAAGTTTTTATGACGGAAAATGAATTCCGTCGAAAATGGATGAATAAATTAAATGCAAAAGAAATTGATATTGTGAAATTTTTTGATGGGAAACGGATTCCGTCGAAAATGGATGAATAAAATAAATGCAAAAGAAATTCATTTTATGAAGTTTTTCGACGGAAAACAAATTCATCGAAAACGGATTAATAAAATAAACGCAAAAGAAATTGGTTTTGTGAAGTTTTTCGACGGAAAATGGATTATGTCGAAGATTTTTGACGGAAAATGAATTCCGTCGAAAATGGATGAATAGAATAAATGCAAAAGAAATTTATTTTGTGAAGTTTTTCGACGAAAAACGAATTCCGTCGAAAATGGATTAATAAAATAAATGCAAAAGAAATTGATTTTGTGAAGTTTTTCGACGGAAAATGGATTCCGTCGAAGATTTTTTAAGAAAAATGGATTCTGTCAAAGAATTTTCACCGAGAATGAATTCCGTCGAAAATGGATGAATAAAATAAATGAAAAAGAAATTTACTTTGTCAAGTTTTTTGACGGAAAATGGATTCCGTCGAAAACGGATGAATTAAAATAAATGCAAAATAAATTGATTTTGTGTTGTTTTTCGAAGGAAAATGGATTCCGTTGAAAACGAATGAATAAAATAAATGGAAAAGATATTGATTTTGTGCAGTTTTTCAACGAAAAAGGAAATCAGTCGAAGATTTCTGACGGAAAACGAATTCCGTCGAAAATGGATAGGTAAAATAAATTGGAAAAAAATTTGATTTTGTAAATTTGATGAGTAATATGAAGTTTTTCGACGGAAAATGGATTCCGTCGAAGATTTTTGATTGAAATTGGATTTCGTCGAAGATTTTTGATTGAAATTGGATTTCGTCGAAGATTTTTGACGAAAAATGAATTCCATCGAAAATGGATGAATAAAATAAATGCAAAAGAAATTGATTTTGTGAAGTTTTTCGACGGAAAATGGATTCCGTCGAAGATTTTTGACGAAAATGAATTCCGTCGAAAATGGATGAATAAAATAAATGCAAAAGAAATTGATTTTGTGAAGTTTTTCGACGGAAAATGGATTCCGTCGAAGATTTTTGACAAAAGAAATTGATTTTGTGAAGTTTTTCGAAAATGAATTCCGTCGAAAATGGATGAATAAAATAAATGCAAAAGAAATTGATTTTGTGAAGTTTTTCGACGAAAAATGGATTCCGTAGAAGATTTTTGTCGGAAAATGGATTCCGTCGAAGATTTTTGACGGAAAATGAATTCCATCGAAAATGGATGAATAAAATAAATGCAAAAGAAATTGATTTTGTGAAGTTTTTCGACGGAAAATGGATTCCGTCGAAGATTTTTGACCGAAAATGAATTCCGTCGAAAATGGATGAATAAAATAAATGCAAAAGAAATTGATTTTGTGAAGTTTTTCGACGAAAAATGGATTCCGTAGAAGATTTTTGTCGGAAAATGGATTCCGTCGAAGATTTTTGACGGAAAATGAATTCCATCGAAAATGGATGAATAAAATAAATGCAAAAGAAATTGATTTTGTGAAGTTTTTCGACGGAAAATGGATTCCGTCGAAGATTTTTGACCGAAAATGAATTCCGTCGAAAATGGATGAATAAAATAAATGCAAAAGAAATTGATTTTGTGAAGTTTTTCGACGAAAAATGGATTCCGTAGAAGATTTTTGTCGGAAAATGGATTCCGTCGAAGATTTTTGACGGAAAATGAATTCCTTCGAAAACGGATGAATAAAATAAATGCAAAAGAAATTGATTTTGTGAAGTTTTTCGACGGAAAATGGAAATCCGTCGAAGATTTTTGGACGGAAAATGAATTCCGTCAAAAACGGATGAATAAAATAAATTTGAAAAGAAATTGATTTTGTAAAGTTTTTCGACGGAAAATGGATTCCGTCGAAAATGAATAAAATAAACGCAAAAGAAATTGAAAAAAATAAAAGCAAAAGAAAAAATTGAATTTGCAAAAGAAATGTGAAGTTTTTCGACGGAAAATGGATTTCCGTCGAAGATTTTTGACGGAAAATGAATTCCGTCGAAAATGGATGAATAAAATAAATGCAAAAGAAATTGATTTTGTGAAGTTTTTTGATGGAAAACGGATTCCGTCGAAAATGGATGAATAAAATAAATGCAAAAGAAATTGATTTTGTGAATTTTTGACGGAAAATGGATTCCGTCGAAGATTTTTGACGGAAAATGAATTCCATCGAAAATGGATGAATAAAATAAATGCAAAAGAAATTGGTTTTGTGAAGTTTTTGACGGAAAATGGATTCCGTCGAAGATTTTTGACCGAAAATGAATTCCGTCGAAAATGGATGAATAAAATAAATGCAAAAGAAATTGATTTTGTGAAGTTTTTCGACGAAAAATGGATTCCGTAGAAGATTTTTGTCGGAAAATGGATTCCGTCGAAGATTTTTGACGGAAAATGAATTCCTTCGAAAACGGATGAATAAAATAAATGCAAAAGAAATTGATTTTGTGAAGTTTTTCGACAGAAAATGGAAATCCGTCGAAGATGGATGAATAAAATAAATTGGAAAAGAAATTGATTTTGTAAAGTTTTTCGACAGAAAATGGATGAAAAAAATAAAAGCAAAAGAAATTGATTTTGTAAAGTTTTTCGACGGAAAATGGATGAAAAAAATAAAAGCAAAAGAAATTGATTTTGTGAAGTTTTTCGACGGAAAATGGATTCCGTCGAAGATTTTTGACGGAAAATGGATTCCGTCAAAGATGGATGAATAAAATAAATGCAAAAGAATTTGATATTGTGAAATTTTTTGATGGAAAACGGATTTCGTCGAAAATGGATGAATAAAATAAATGCAAAAGAAATAGATTTTATGAATTTTTTCGACGGAAAATGGATTCCGTCGAAGATTTTGGACGGAAAATGAATTCCGTCGAAAATGGATGAATAAAATAAATGCAAAAGAAATTGATTTTGTGAAGTTTTTCGACGAAAAATGGATTCCGTAGAAGATTTTTGTCGGAAAATGGATTCTGTCGAAGATTTTTGACGAAAAATGTGTTCCGTCGAAAATGGATGAATTAAATTAATGCAAAAGAAATTTATTTTGTGAAGTTTTTCGACGGAAAATGAATTCCGTCGAAAATGGATGAATAAAATAAATGCAAAAGAAATTAATTTTGTAAAGTTTTTATGACGGAAAATGAATTCCGTCGAAAATGGATGAATAAATTAAATGCAAAAGAAATTGATATTGTGAAATTTTTTGATGGGAAACGGATTCCGTCGAAAATGGATGAATAAAATAAATGCAAAAGAAATTCATTTTATGAAGTTTTTCGACGGAAAACAAATTCATCGAAAACGGATTAATAAAATAAACGCAAAAGAAATTGGTTTTGTGAACTTTTTCGACGGAAAATGGATTCTGTCGAAGTTTTTTGACGGAAAATGAATTCCGTCGAAAATGGATGAATAAAATAAATGTAAAAGAAATTAATTTTGTGAAGTTTTTCGACGAAAAATGGATTTCGTAGAAGATTTTGGACGGAAAATGGATTCCGTCGAAGATTTTTGACGGAAAATGAATTCCATCGAAAATGGATGAATAAAATAAATGCAAAAGAAATTGATTTTGTGAAGTTTTTCGACGGAAAATGGATTCCGTCGAAGATTTTTGACCGAAAATGAATTCCGTCGAAAATGGATGAATAAAATAAATGCAAAAGAAATTGATTTTGTGAAGTTTTTCGACGAAAAATAGATTCCGTAGAAGATTTTTGTCGGAAAATGGATTCCATCGAAGATTTTTGACGGAAAATGAATTCCATCGAAAATGGATGAATAAAATAAATGCAAAAGAAATTGATTTTGTGAAGTTTTTCGACGGAAAATGGATTCCGTCGAAGATTGATTTTGTGAAGTTTTTCGACGAAAAAAAGAAATCAGTTGAAGATTTTTGACGGAAAACGAATTCCGTCGAAAATGGATGAATAAAATAAATGCAAAAGAAATTAATTTTGTAAAGTTTTTATGACGGAAAATGAATTCCGTCGAAAATGGATGAATAAAATAAATGCAAAAGAAAATGGATTTCGTCGAAGATTTTTGACGAAAAATGTATTCCGTCGAAAACGGAGAAATAAAATAAATGCAAAAGAAATTGATTTTGTGATGTTTTTCGACGGAAAACAAATTCCGTCGAAAACGGATGAATAAAATAAATGCAAAAGAAATCGATTTTGTGAAGTTTTTCGACGGAAAATGTTTTCCGTCGAAGATTTTTGATTGAAATTGGATTCTGTCGAAGATTTTTGACGGAAAATGAATTTCATCGAAAACGGATAAATAAAATAAATGCAAAAGAAATTGATTTTGTGAAGTTTTTCGACGGAAAATGGATTCCGTCGAAAATGGATGAATAAAATAAATGCAAAAGAAATTGATTTTTTGAAGTTTTTCGATGGAAAACGGATTCCGTCGAAAATGGATGAATAAAATAAATGCAAAAGAAATTAATTTTGTAAAGTTTTTATGACGGAAAATGAATTCCGTCGAAAATGAATGAATAAAATAAATGCAAAAGAAAATGGATTCCGTCGAAGATTTTTGACGAAAAATGTATTCCTTCGAAAACGGATGAATAAAATAAATGCAAAAGAAATTGATTTTATGATGTTTTTCGACGGAAAACAAATTTCGTCGAAAACGGATGAATAAAATAAATGCAAAAGAAATCGATTTTGTGAAGTTTTTCGACGGAAAATGTTTTTCGTCGAAGATTTTTGATTGAAATTGGATTCTGTCGAAGATTTTTGACGGAAAATGAATTCCATCGAAAACGGATGAATAAAATAAATGCAAAAGAAATTGATTTTGTGAAGTTTTTCGACGGAAAATGGATTCCGTCAAAGATTTTGGACGAAAAATAAATTCCGTCGAAAATGGATGAATAAAATAAATGCAAAAGAAATTGATTTTTTGAAGTTTTTCGATGGAAAACGGATTCCGTCGAAAATGGATGAATAAAATAAACGCAAAAGAAATTGATTTTGTAAGTTTTTCGCCGGAAAATGGATTCCATCGAAGATTTTTGACGAAAAATGTGTTCCGTCGAAAATGGATGAATTAAATTAATGCAAAAGAAATTAATTTTGTGAAGTTTATCGACGGAAAATGAATTCCGTCGAAAATGGGTGAATAAATTAAATGCAAAAGAAATTGATATTGTGAAATTTTTTGATGGGAAA